>OOFH01047589.1:0-14949 GCA_900323355.1 Merlangius merlangus
GCTGGAATTGTACTCAGAAGGTGTTGTGATATCAGTCATCTCTCGCGCACACGATCTGCGCTCGTGCGTTCTTTCTCTCTCTCTCTCGATCTCTCTCACACACACAGACACTCATCTCAGCGCACACTTAGCTTCTGCTTTGACCCGGTCACACGCGCGCAAAAGACAGAAGATGTAATTCCAGTGGGGCAATATTTCCTCATTGTTTACTGATGTTGATCTCTTTCCTGACAAGAATTGCATCTAAAGAGGAGAGGAGGAAAAAAAGTCATTAAATTAACTATCCAAAAATTAATATTTTTGAATTGCTCACGAAAGAGTACTGGGTCTGTACAGGGTTAATAAGAACCTAAATTATTTGACCCAAGTATCGTCACAACACTGCCAGGTAAAGGTTGAGAAATATTCAGCCTCACACTAGAAGGATTTTCAGGGCGTACTAGACGCATTTGTGACCAAACACTCTGTATTGTCATACCTA
Source organism: Merlangius merlangus (assembly GCA_900323355.1). Taxonomy (NCBI): domain Eukaryota; kingdom Metazoa; phylum Chordata; class Actinopteri; order Gadiformes; family Gadidae; genus Merlangius; species Merlangius merlangus. Next base: position 482 of record OOFH01047589.1, read on the forward strand.
CCTTCTGGGATTGCAACAGGCTTTTGAAAAAAGGGGAAAGGATTAGGGTAAGAGGTGGCATATCCCCCTCTTAGCCAGCAGGTTCATTTGTCTATCCGAGGTGAATCATAGCCACATAATATCCACGCCATTCAATGTATTGGTAAACTTTTCGATATCCGACATGGTTTGCTGGTCTGGTAACGGAAGTGCAGCCATTGACACAACAAACCAATTACAAAAACTGCGATGGCAGCAAAGAGACCAGCCAACCATGTTTTTAGTCAGAGTTAACCAAAACATTGACACTCAAGAAAGGCAGGTTTTGTGGATTTCAACATTCAGTTCACCTTTGATAAAAAAAAAAAAATGTAACTCACGTTGAAAGATGACAACATTCACATCTTCCACAGCCTGTTACATTCCTTATAGTATTTTGAAAAAGGTACCAATCAAATAATTCATGCCTAACTGATTAAAATGGGATGACGCAGTAGGAAAATACAGAGTGTTGGGTCACAAAAGAATACCATCTTTATGATTGGTTGGCCGTGTGTGCATTACTGAGTGTCCACTGACCAGGCCTGGCTCTTGAGCTTGCGGAGCTCCTTGGTGGCCCAGGTGGCCAGGGTTTTAGTTTTGGTGGTCTTGGAGCGCCGGCCCTCCGTCAGCAAGTCGTTTATGAGAGGACGCACTTCCACCAGCTTGGCCACATCCTTCCCGAAAGTGGTGCAGAGGTCCCTGAAATGGAGGGCAAAGATGTTGGAGAAAAAGCAGCCTTTTTACCAAAACAATTGAGCAAATGGCAGACTTGAATTTAGATTTGAAAGCACATTCTTGTAACGTGGTTCAGCAGAATCCCTCCTATACCACATTATCCTTTAAACATCTGGGGAGGATGCTACAGCCGGTAAGGAGGATACATAAATCCTCACTTAAATCTGCCTCCACTGCACAGGACAAAATGTTGTTGAATAACCACGATGGCCAAATTAATTGCCAGGATACATTTTGCGGATGAAAGCAAAACTAAAGTTCTGACACATTTGGTGCATTTTTAGAACATTAGCCTGCCATCTGCCGTGCGGGAAAACATACAAATAAGGAACACCAGCAGAAAGAAGAACCGAAACCAAACGCTGCTTGGGTCCCATTGAAGTATGAAGGGGACAGTGGCGGTTCCTCACAACCGCAGCTTGGTTATACCAGCCCATGCTCAGCTTACCCTATGAGGCCAGCAGCGTTGGCCACAACTCCATCAGAGTGGTCCTCGTCCTCCGCTATGTGGTGGATGAAGGACAGGATAAACTCCACCCGCGGTTGCACTAGCATGACATCAGCTGGAGGAGAGAGAGTAACCATCACTTCAACATACATTCAATGTAGGTTCATTGACCATCACGACATTAAAAAGTATTTTTTGTAGGCCGATTTGACATCCTTTCCATGGCTGCTATACAGATAGAACCCAGAAGCTTTCAGGGGGACGTCTTTAGCCAAACACCCCAACCACTAGACAATCCTATATGTTTATTCACACAGTCACAGCTGGCAAAATACTAATTAAAAGTTGATGATTTCAGAATAACAACACATTCAACGGCCAGGATAAATTTGTGGGGTCCAGCAAAACCAGGAGGTTACAGGGGCAGCACTGCCGCCCAAACATCTCCTGGGTGAAATAGACCGCATCTTATTCTGTGACATCATAAAATCCACACTGCTGAACTTAGAGCAGGAGGAGGAACTGACGTCAGGGCAACACGTATGCAACAGACCACAGCTAATAGAAAATCACAAGGATGAAGGAGAATCGATTTTTTTAAGGATATTATCTTACTAATAAATTGTGTCTCTGATAATGCATTCATGAAACGCTATTACATCATGAACAATCAGATTGACATTTGTGCCTGTGTTTGTCAGCATGCTTCTCTTACGGTGAACATTTTCCTGGTCCCCCTTCAGGCCCTGTATGATGCCGGTGTAGGCTTCAAGGCAGCCCTCCCTCAACTCGTTCAGATAATCCACCATATCGTAGTCCGTCTGCAAACAAACAAACGCACTATTAATTACATGGCACAGATCAGCAGATGCAGCTTTCCATTGATAACACGTAACACAGAAGAAAAGCCCACCTCCAATGAAATCTATAATTTCATAAATGTCTATATACCATTTCTTTGTATATCATTTATACATCACATCCAATCAAATCCATTAAACTACGCAGTAAGGAACAATTATAATCTTCATGCAACACTGTTTAAAAAAAATAATATGCCAAGTGCCTGCATGAATCCCTGTAATCCCATTGTCAATGACCTGCAGACTTGAATTTATCAGATGCTTAAAATCATACAGATTAATCAATGTACGCCTGTACACGACATGTATCACAAGCCTTACCTTGTCCACCTGGGCCTGGGAAGCCTGTTGGAGAGTGTCCAGAACAATTTCCAGGTATTTCTTGAACTCTCCACCGATGGCGAGAGCGATGTCTCCAAACGCCGACAGGATCTGGGGCTTCACAGACCGGTGCACGTTCTCATTCTACACAGGCAAACACAAATAAAAATTAGCAGTTTGCACAACGATGGCACGCGTAGAGGCAAATGCAGTAAACCTCCAGACAGAAAGTGCAAAGTAGTTCCTTACCCAAGTGTGGGTAAGGAAGGCAATACATGTAGATTGTGTGATGAAACAAACAGCAATTAACACGACAGTACACACACACACACACACGACATAACAATGTTCGGGGGAAATAACATTGTATTGTGCAACTATGTAATGCAAATATGCATACAATTTTGCAAGAATAGCAGTTACAACATTGAGTCGGATGAGGACTTATTAGCGGGACAGTAGAAAGATGCAGTCCCAAAAGAGGACGGGGAGGGAAGGGTACGAAGTAGGGGACCTCACCCCCAGGTTCTCCAGAAGGAGCTGCATGATCTCGTCACAGAAAGGCAGGATGTTGGTCATCAGAGCTCTGCACAGGTCACACACCAGGCCCACAGCTGCAAGGCACACCTGCCGCAGAACAACACTGCATGCTTGAGTCAGGGTGTGTCACTCAACAACCAGGGGGACGGCCGATATTGAGACAAATCAGAGAACCTTTGGCCTGAACTGACATAGAACCATCTTTAAAAAGGTTAATATTGTGATATTCAAGAAATTCCCATCTCGTAAATTTGAAATATTTAATCATTAATCCTTTGGCTAGTCAGAAGGTTAACAATGTAGTTTACATTGGTGGTGGGTGGGAAACTAAACACAGGAAAACAATCAATCATAGGAAGGAAGATGAAGGAAAGGGGGGGAAGGGATTCATTTGTGGGGTCCAGCAAAGCCAGGAGGTTACAGGGGCAGCACCGCCACCCCCAAATATCTCCCGGGTGAAATAGACCGCATCTTATTCTGTGACATCATAAAATCCACGCTGCTGAACTGAGAGCAGGAAGAGGAACTGACGTCAGGGCAAACGAAGCATACAAGAACAGTTCTCAACTTCCATGTCGTACCTGATATTCAGCATAGTTCTTTAGTCCAATTCCCAAGAAAGGCTTGAAGGCATCCATATATTTCTGGAAGTCGCTGCCGAGAACTGAAAGCAAATATGAATAATATTATAATATTAGCACATTTCAATCTTTAAAAAGAAAACAAGAAAATAATAAGATAACCTTTGGTATACATGCATAAAACCTAAACAATGTATGGGTTAAATCCAGTGCAACAACGTTTTCCGGTCCGTCATACAACGTATTACGTGATTTTAGGGTGCCGTCAAGTCCAATCTTGTGTGTAGCCAACCAAAAGCAGTGCAATCAGTATGATTCATGGATGTAATGCACACCCACAGACCATACTGGAGAGCTTCCTAAAATTTGGTACGATTATAAGCAACAATCCACAAATGAGTTTCAGTATTATACCGTTAAGTTAAAGAGCACCTATCTTTTCGACTTTTATGACCTATAATCGTTGTTAGTATGATTTATAGTCATGTTTAACCATACTAAAGGGTCAAATAATGACGTACATGCATTTAGCCGTATTCCCTGCTGACCGTCTGGGGTGGCTGTGCAGAGCGCTAAACACTAGGGACGCCGGTCGCCATTCAGTTGTTCAAATTTCTGGGATTTATCTACGCAGAACAATCCGGATTTTCCATGTATGGTAATGCTGCAACATGCTCTTCCGGAAGGTAACCAATCACAATGGAGTGGGATTGGCAGGAGGGGGGCGAGGGGGCGGAGAAGGACGAAGCCGAGTGTTGACAGAGAATGCTGAAAGCGCCCAGATGAGAGGAAGAGTTTCCCGAAAATCAACATGGTCTTTTGTGCTGTGATTCATGTCAGGTTTCTCTATAGGAGTCATTAATACGAAATTAAGACCAGAAAAGTAATATAACAGGAGATCTTTAAAAAGGGATTTGGTGCCAAAAGTGTATGAATGATGCATCAGAGAAGGACATGGGTGTGCTAGAGGAAGGGTTGCCAAACACGACTAGAATCTTATGGCTTGTCGTTGGAGACTAAACAAGCATTACATTAAACATTTGTGGGGTCCAGCAAAACCAGGAGGTTACAGGGGCAGCACCGCCACCCCCAAATATCTCCCGGGTGAATTGAACACCAGTTTATTCTGTGACATCATAAAATCCACACTGCTGAACTGAGAGCAGGAAGAGGAACTGACGTCAGGGCAATAGACACTGTGAAGACCACAATTTTAGCCGTGTCATTTATGACTAGGAGAAGCTTTGGCCTTTTGCTCAGGTATGGAAACCTAACCCTAGTACCAGTCTTGCAGGGAGTCGGAAACCACACCATCCTCAAGAACCAGCCATGGACCAGGAAGTGTGTGCTTACCTTCTACCAGAGTTGAGACGGCCATCAGCGCGTCCTCCTGAACGCCCCCGGAGCCCGCGGTGCTCTGGAACATGCGGAGCAGGGAGGCCATCACCACGTCGGAGATCTGCAGGGCGTCCTGGTGCTGCACCTTACGGAGCACGTTCTGCAAGGGGCACACGCGGGTCAACATGGCGCTCAGACCCCACGGGTCTAGGGCTGGGCGATATGACGATAGAAACGTGTCTATTGTGACCGTTGTCCTCTATCTTTTCTATCGTGATAAACTTTTTTTTCTTTTCTTTTTTCATTATTACAGCTAATATACATTTTAATATAATTTCACATCCTTATGTTATCCTTAGCTCAGTGGTTTGGCTTCATTTCGGATTTAAGCCCTCTGATGCAGAACAAACGCAGTGATGTTGAAAATAAAGAGAACAACTGAAATCTGCGTAATTGTGGTAAAGGTCGTGATGGATCACAGTCACACTTTTAAGTACACCCCTATCCAGTAGAGCAAGAGGGCATATCGTGATATATATCGCTATCGTGATATAAAATAATCCATATCGTGATATATGTTTTTTTCCATATCGCCCAGCCCTACTGTGTTGTGTCCACTACTCTACTAAAAGTATACAGATTGCCTCTTAGATGTCTGGTACTACTCTATCACCTTTTTGGCCAAAAAACAAAATGACATTGTTCCTTTGCCAACCTCTAGAGAATTTAAATGAACAAACATGGACATCTTGTGGAAAACATGGAAACATATCTCAAGTGAAATTATTAAACATATGGACGGAGAGCCAATCACACAAGGGGTAATCCATCATCCCAGCCCAAAGGTGCTGGAATCAAACCCTGATGTCCAATCTGCACTACAAGAAAAGTGTCTGCTGAAGGACTACATAGTAACCGTCTTTCCCTAGACTTCTCCAAGCCTGATTGGACTGAGATGCTGCCCTGTGTTGTGTCAAGTGGGCTGGCAGTAAATGAGCACCCTCCCACCGCATCCCCACCGCAGACCTCTCATTAGACCGCGTGGAGTCTGGTTAAAAAGAGGTTGACACTGACAACAGACAAAATGTCTGTCCCCACCTTCTCCACATTGTATGAAAACAACTTGTAGGAGACGTTGGATTGGGCCAACTGGTAGTCACCAGGGGAAGATAGTGAAGAGGATACTTTTATGTTCAATTATGTGTTTAAGGATGAAGATTCTGATGAATTTGGCTACGAACATTGTGATTATTTATGTTCACGGGTTATGAGACTCGTGGCATTTTTATTTGGGGATATTTGTGACCGGCTGTAGCCTAGATCAAATACAATAGACCAGGTCCATTGTTAAATGCCACACCTTTCGGTTTTCTTAACTATGAACAAAGCTACTAAATATAATCATTTGTCATCGGGCCCTCATGATGACTACGTTTGCGTGTCATTTCCAAAAACAGAGGTAATGTCACACTAGTAGGAAAAAACAAAACACAGTTCTTAATGGCTGGACGTTTGGGCTGCTCAGTGAGCACCACAGACTTCTTTCTGGCAACCAGAAAGCTGTTCTCCCACAATCCTGCGGGAGAACAGCGATGACATCATCCCAGCTCCGACATCAGTGGATACAGCAGGAGGGGTTTTAAGGTGTTTGCACACCGCCCCAGCAAACACCAACACCAAACTGTAGAACACCGGCCCGCGATGGCCCACATCGACTTAACATGTTTGCCAACCAAAAGCGTAATCCTACGACGACCGGCCACGGGTACGGCTTATTGGCCAGATGTTGGCGTTAGCCGGGGCAGCGTGAAAGCCCCCTGAACATTTACATTGTGCCCTCAACAGAGCACAAAGGCCCCATTAGCCCGAGTTACCGGTATAGCCTGGACCTCGCCACAGTGGGCATTGTAGTCTTTGTCTGGCCTAATGAGAAGACCCTGTGTGTAATTATTCCCTGGTGGTGTCAGTCACGTCATAAATCCAGGAGGATTAGCATGAATTCCTGTAATTTTGGATCCTGTAATAGCTGATCGCTGGTGGGTGGACTCCATTCGTATCATCATTCGAAGGAATGATGAGATCACGCCAACATCACCTGTCTAGGGAATAAACAGTTGATGACCTTTTGTTCATGCATTTCATTGTGGAAAGGGTTTAAACTTTAAACTGATAAAAGTGATTAAAAATATGATAATAGTTTAGCTATAAAGGGGGTTACGAGTATGAATGGTAGGAGAGTATGTGAGACTATTGTAAGCAGTTACTAAGGTGCATAACTAATTAATGTGTTGCCATGGTGACGACAGAGACAACACTACAGTCTGAGAGTCTGGCCGGGGCAGTGACCTTGTGTACAGGGCCTATAGGCTCAGACCAACCACACTTTTTACCCTGTTATGGACAACAAGACCCAGTCCAACACTTGAGACTCCAGAAGCAGTACAACATGGGGCCGTTGCTCTCGATACAATGAGTACTTCACTGTTTTACATGATACACACTGGAACCAAGGTCTGTTCACTTTGGCTTAGAACTAATCAGAGGTATAACAAATGCCCCAAACTATGACTTTGCAACACACATACCTTCGATAGGAGAGCAATACGGCCCTACTTTGTTTTAATGCAAACGAGATAAGCGGATCTTTAAATATTACAAAGCTTACTTATATCTTGATGTAAAATGTACCCTTGACCGAACACAGCCTTTTAGTGGTCAACTCTGAAGGGACAACAACACAATGGACATGGCATTTTTGCCATTGTAAAAAAAAAAAAAAAAATTCCCAAGTTGATATTTGTCTGTGCTTTCCATCTATGTTTAAACACTACGTGGTTGTCATTGTAACTCTGACAGCTGAAAAGTTACTTCAGCAACTCTCTGGACATTTTTGTTCCACTGGTGTAATCCCGCCTCCGATTGTTCTGAACCTCCAATGAGTCGGTCCTCAGCCAGCTCACAGATCATATTACAGGCCTGTGAACCTCCAGCAACAGATGGCAGCTCTTGGGCTTAGGGAAACAAAGAGAAAGGTTTGGGAAAGAGGAGACCACGAGGACGGATTGTCTGACATGACATGACATGGACTCTGGCCCTACCAGTCAGTCGACGGGCAGCATGCCCCCTACACGATGTGCTCAACGTCTGAAAACATTGATCAGTTCAGACCCTGTTCAACTGCAGAGCTACTGCCCAGTGGCCACGTCAACCTTTCAAGAACATTGCCATATACAACATGGTCACAAATTCACAATATGAAGTTGATAACCTGCTGGGCTGATGATATATCTTAAAAAATAATCAGTTGTTGTATACCTCTTGGAGACGCGTTTTGGCCCTCTCCAGCGCGTCTTCGTAACCCTTCTGTCTCAGCTCGCTCAGGTTCTCATAGTATTCCTCCGTGTCGTCACTTTCGGAGAACAGCACCTGCGAGAGAATGAGCCATCCGCAGGTGTCCAGGGCATGGCCCAGGTATACCTGCACCTGGTAGCACAGCGCGTCCGTCTCACGCTGCGACACCTCGGGCGACCCGAAGATCACCGTCCACATGCCGGCCTGCTCCTCGGGGAAGGCGGGCAGACAGGGCTCCAAGTCTGAGTTGACCGCACAGAGCTGGATGTGTGCTGCCCGCATGTCCTGGAAGGAGTACAGGCCGGCCCAGCTGTACTCCTCACGGCCCCCGCTGTCCTTCCCCTCCGTGTCGCAGTGATCTGGAGAGGCAAGTCCTCCGGGGGGGAAGTCCTCTGGTTCCAGGACCTCGATGTCCATCACTTTTGGGGACAAGACGTCCCAAGACCCGAGGGCTTTACGCGCAGTCTCCGGGGGCCTCGGAGGACCGGGAGGAAACGATTTCCTCCCTCCATCTTTGGTCTTGGTGTTGGAGTTGGCTCCGACTCTAACTTCTGACCCATCGTTCCTGTTCGAGGGACTCGCGTTCGATGCCATGGGCAGAGGGGACGTGGAATAGTAGTCGAAGGAAGGGTCCCTGTCGGTGGTCCGTCTCTGGACGGTCCTGTCGTGGCAGGTGATGGCGAACTTCCCCTCCACCTCGTTCCACGCCACGATGAAGACCAACTTATGGCGCTCGGTCTCCTCGAAGAGGTTCGGCCGGACGGACACCCATCCCGACTCTAGAGACTCCTCCATCGTGAACGACATCTAGTTCGGTGTCTGAAAAACACGTCGATGCGTTAAATCAGCCCGAAGGAAAAACAATCCCTTCGACGTCGACCCGGTTTTAAAGAGGCTCTGGTCAGCTTAATGCGAGGTACACACAAATCAGCCCCAGCAAGTTGGAAACGAGCGATCCACTCGGCTGAAGTAGCTCCACAACAAAGGCGACCCTACTCTGTTGACACGTTCACATCGAAGTCGAAAATGTCCCCAAAAAAAGCGATCCTGACGTCTGTCTTGGCCACTGCTCGTTCCCGTCACACGCACATGGCGTTTAAAAGGCCAGACACCTCTCCAGAGCTTCAGAGAAGGGAAAAAAAGTCGACGTGGTCGAATATCTGGGGCTTATGTCGCTCAGCATGCCACCTGCTCCGCTCACCTGCCGCGTCTAACGCTAAAGTCTGCGCCTCTCTTTGTGTGTCAGACGGGCTGCGGACGGGCTATGCGTCACGTGGGCGCTTCTGTTTACAAGCAGCAAAGAGGCGTTCCTGAGGGGCGGTCCCTCCCATCAGGGGCGGGGTTAGCATTCGCTTCCAGAGTATACAATGTAACAAAAATATTTAAACAGCAACAAAACAATATTCAGCCTAACCCTATTGGTTGATAATTGCTATTTGTATATTCCATCCTTTTGGTTGTTGTTTTTCTATATAATCACACAGTCTCGGCTTGTTTATTCCCACGTAAACATCGGCACGTGGGGGCAAAGCTCTGACGTAGGCACGCAGTAACGTCTTGACGTAATTTTCCACACAGCGCTTGTTGTTTTCAGTGTTGGACTGCAGCACGTGTTTCCCACTGTACTGTTTGGAACTGTGTTTTTTTTTGTATGATGTATTCCCAAAATTACAAATCCAATGATTTTAGCATCGTTATCATTATCTTACGTTCCTCAAATAACAGTGAATAGCACCAACTTGTGTGGTTACACACAAAAACAATAGATTTATTGAATTTAAAAAAGGGGAAACGTGTTTAAATCCCAACACCGCCCTCTGCCGACAGTTAATGATTATTAATAGCTGTGTATGCCTAATTATACTGTAATAATGCTCTGTAGTGTTACAGGAGCATACACATTGAATGAACAGCATTTTAGTTATGTGTGTACCAGAGAAGTATGGCCTAAAGGCTATACTTTGTCAAATGAACAATTTAATTTGATTGAATGTAAAGCTTATCTGAGCGATAGAACTAGTCCTAGTTTATATCCCGAATAAATACAAAATAACATGCTGTTGAGGATTGTATTATTTGTTAGACAGTTAGATATTGTTTCACCTCGTGCTGTTCCCTGTCCACATGCCCCTCCCTGTCGGAACCCTCTCTCTGTCCCCCACTTTTAATTGATTACATCCCCCTCCCTGGCCGGAGACCTGCCTCTCAAACCTCCGGTACACTGAGATGATCAAACTATTTATGTCTGTGTCTTCATCCTGTTGTCCTCCCACTCGCCAGAGGGGTGTCAGGGAGTGGTAATAATATCAAAGGGCCCTTGTGTTGTCTTACAGTCTAACAACACATCCCTGTCTCTGACCCCCACTTTAAGCTGATTTAATTAATTTCCCGTACACCAACAGGTCGAGGGCCCATCTTGCCCTGGTATCACACTGAGCCAAAACCGTTCGCCTAGAGAGGGCGGTTTGTGAGTGGCTTGTAGAATATGCAGAGAAGTTGTGTAACCACGGATGGACCCTGGTGGTTGTTTTGGGTGTTATGTGTGAGCCTCAGCCCAGGACTAAAGGGTTGAACCAAGTATTGACTCTGCGGTCTTTTGAAGAAAAGGAAACTTCGAAACCTCTTCAATACTTACAACATTTTTTAAACTCTTTATTGATTAGGCCATCGTTCACGGATGCATGCTGAACTGTTGCTCCGAACACAGGTAGTGGTCGTATGTCATGAAAAACATTTCTTGGTGAAGCAGTATGAAGCTCATGTAAACCTTAGCACAAACAGGCAGATCTAAAGAGAGACCCCAGAGGCGCTGTCTCCCCCCACTCCTTGAGACAGACCGCTCACTAATTGGTCACACTTCCCAAACAGGACCTTCAGCTCGTCCTGAGTGGTGGACTCCTTCTTCTGCATGAGCTGGGCGTGGCCCTTGGTGACACCCCATCCGGCGGGAGTGGACATGGAGGCGCAGTGGGGGCGGCCGGACGCCGGCGGGAGCTTCTCCCAGTAGTCCCGCCGAGCCCTGACGGGGAGGAAGTGAACAAGTATACACAAGTCAACCACAGACATGACAAGCCAGCTTGTCATGCTCGTCGACCGTCTAGGAGGAGCCGGGGATCGAACTAGCAACCTTCTGGTTACCTCCTGAGCTAATAAGGCACGTTTTAGCACAAGCCTTGTCCCTTCTGCGATCCTGGCACCCAATCAACACGCCCTGTAGGCACCAGCCTGGTTAACGTGTCTGTCTGTATTCAGGAGTCCTGTGTTGTGCTCTGTTGTACTATTTCATCTGGTGCCCTGTGTCTATGCACTGTGTTTAAATGGGCGCCCCATTTTGAATATGTGTTTCCTCTTTGAGGTCGATACTTAACAATCCTTCTAAAAAGTCCCATAAAGAATAGAATGTCTGAGGGGCGTCCAGCAGCAGGCAGACCGGTGTGTACCTGGCTCGGACCCAGGGCTTGGTGTGCATCCCCAGGCCACTGCCCCAGGCGCCGTGCTTTTCTGAGGCAGCCGGTAAGAACCCCCGCTCTGCCGCCAACTCCTCTGCCAGGGCCCGCGTATGGTAGGGCTGGAAGCCACAGCAGCCTCCGATGTAGCGGATGCCGGAGTCGTAGGCGTCCCGGGCGTACTTCTGCATGTCCCACCGGGTCAGCACTCTGGGCTCCAGGGCTGTGAGGAAGAAGGGGAGCAGCGGTTCATGTTCACGCTCCAGAACTGATCCATGAGCTGGACTACACGTCAGACCAGAATATACAACAATCAGGAATAGGGATGCGAATCACAGGGTATCTAACGAAACAATAAGATATGCGATACAGCGATACTGCAATAATCAATATAGTGTTAGACAATCCTATAACGATACATCAAGATAAATACCTAACGATGAACACAAAATTACTGTGAAAAGGTTTTTCAGGTACTCGAATTTGGGTATTTAACTTCCGTTCAGGTTTCCTTCATTCACGTGTTGAGCGCCACCTCGAAGAGCAGGGAAATCTGCTCTTCGAAATCCGCTCTTATTTTATTAATTAAAATATCGATATTTTGGCCAATATTTCCTGTCTAACTCTTCAGGAATAAAGCATAAAAATGCAAATAAATGTATATTAATATTTGGCGCCAGTGTATAGATTATCATATTGCATGAAGAAGGGAGACGATATATCGCCATGACGATATTTTGTCTCACCCCTAATCAGGAAGGAGTACCGGACGAGACCGCTCACCGAAGGGAAACTCAGGGAGGTCGATGAAGCCCTGGCAATTGCAGTCGGGGGTGTGGTAGGCCAGGGGCTGGACCATGTAGTAAGCCTTCAGCCCAGCCTTCCCCACCCCCTCCATCATCATCTTCACTGTCTTCACAGCGGTCACCGGGTCAAAGTGGCAGTTGACCCCCACTATGTCAGCTCCTATAGAAACAGGTGCAGAACAAGTCTTCTTTAACAGGGTTGATATGCTTTAAATATTGTAAGGGACCTTCTGTTGGATTGAAAACATAATAATGTTAACAAATCTAATATATATTTTTTCTATGGTTCATAGTGTAACATGGGGTTGTTATTAAAGGAATACCAAATAGTTTCGGCTAGTCCCCTCCACTTTCTATCAAATAAAAAAATCCCTTCTGCCGCAGAGTATCATTTTTCTATTTCTTTAGGGGCGGAGCTAGATTAGTGTGGGTGTGTTGCCAGAAAGCCTTATTTACCTGGCCCGGCAACCCAATACTGCAAGTGACAGTTAATGCATGCCGTTAACCTTAAGAGGGACATTTTTGTCTATTTTTACACCATATCGGAAATGTTTTTAACTTTGAGATTAACATTTTTTGATGTTTGGCTCTGGTTTTCCTTTAAAGCTGGTCTTTCGAAGTCAGACACCCTAAATAAAACCTGAAAACCACACCAGAGTGTGCGGCGAAGGCTTGAGGGAGAGCAGCAGGTAAAATCCCAGGATGAATGTTAGAATACACTCTTCACCATACCTGCTTGCACCAGTCTGACTGCACAGTCTCCAGGGCTGACCCCATTCAGGTCTCCTTCCGGTCCGATACACAGCGTCACGGCCACAGGCTTCCCTGTGGTCTTCAGGACCTGGACAGCCCACTCAGCCTCCTCCACATGCTCAAAGTACTGCCAGAACCACACAATACAAGCTGTCCCGTTGGTTGCACTGGCTAAATGTTTAGATCGAACTCAAACAAACAAAATGTATTATTTGTGGGAGGCTATGACAGCTTAGCTGCAGAAAGGACAGATTTAAGAATACTTTTTTAACCTAATAACTCCCCTTTTTAGTAAGGACAGAAGAATATTCATTTAAACTTTAGCTTGAGCTGCTTATTTATATCAAACTTATACAGTATATACTTTTATATATTTCTCTATTTTTTATTTGCACCTGTTTATAGCACACCTGTTTATTTGCACACCTGTATATTTGCACACATTTTGTACTGTTTTTGTACTGTACTCTGAGTAACAGCTACTTCTACTTCTAATTATGCAAATAGCCCATACATTCCACTTTTTCTAAACTGGGGCAGGTATTGTGGGCTCATGGTTTTGTTTAGGTGGGATATGTATGTATACATGTGCTGTGTTGTGTTGTGTGTATGTATGCTGGCTGCTGGAACATCTAAATTTCTCTGTTGAGATGAATAAAGTATATCTTATCTTATCTTGTGTTTATGCTTCTGTAATCATTTTAGATCCACCTAAATGATGAATGCAGCCCTCCTTTTGTACTGTATAATTTGTATGTTTGTAAGAGTGTTCTATAAGCCCATTCGGGCTGGCCGTCTATGATGGTGCAGGACACTTAAATACAATAAAATCAACTCAATAAGAGGTTACTTTTTTTTTTTTTTTTCAAATCGGAAGTAAGGCATACATGATAATTCCAGAAAGTTATATACTGCCTAATATTGTACTGATACTTGTACTGAGTGTGTTGAACGTGAATCTGTGCGTGCGTGCGTGGGTGCGTGCGTGCGTGCGTGCGTGCGTGTGACTGTGTGTGCATACATGCACTGCCTCACCTCTGCGATGAGAAAGTCCACCTTCCTCTGGACATAGACCTCGATCTGCTTCATGAAGATGGCCTTTACCTCAGCCTCACTCTTGCAGCTGAGGTAAGATGGAGTCTGCGAGACGCCACCGGCCACCAGGGCGTTGCCCTCGTCCGCCACCTCCCTGGCCAGGTCACACGCCGCCTCATTGATCTGCTTTCCCTGGAATTTAACACAAACTTCATTAACAAAAAAGACAA
>OOFH01047590.1:0-11598 GCA_900323355.1 Merlangius merlangus
CCAAACCCCACACACACACACACGCCCACACACACACACGCACACACACACACACACACACACACACACACACACACACACACACACACACACACACACAAAATAGGCTCCACATACAAACTGAAGGAAGCAACTCAACTAAAACTCAAGGATAGAAAGTAGAATCACGAATTGGGAATCAAAAGCTGGATGTTAAATTCAGGGAGAATGAGGGGTAGTTTCAGCGTTTCACCTATGAATTTTTCACGCAGTGACACTATTTTTATCAACTTATTTTAATGCCGAGTTTAAAGTAGAGCATAAGAAAAGGTTGGTGGATGGATTGATCCGGATCGATGAGACCAAATTGTACCTCGGCCTTAACCATTGTTCTCGGAAGGCCAAGGCAAGGTTTGGTTTCTGGTTCGCAACCTCCACATCTTCTAATGTTATAACAGCCATGTGTTATGTAGCCTCTACCGCCAACTCCTGACCAAAATACGCTTTGTGTAAAATAGTTGATTCGTTCCAACACAGCTGAAATGCACCTAATTGTATGATTTTTTGATTTTCTGTGGGACAAAAATGGTCTTATAAAATGGTATGCGTCGGCGTTGCACCATTGCAGAGGAAACACTGTAATGAGTCAATGGATAAATCAGCCACGCAAACTGGTAAGGTGTTAAATAGGGTTTCATGGATGGAGAAAGCTTTCCACAACTGCCAGGGTCCAGGTGCCCGCTGCCCCGGTAGAACGGTTTGACAGATGCTAATTTCTAACAAATAGAATAGTAACAAATGTTTTCTCTCACTCCTGACTCTCAATAGAGTAACATCGAACCTCCTCCTTTTGAGTTTAGAGGTCCAGATATTGATCAAATATGACCACTAATATTATTTCTAAAAGGAGACTTTAACAGTCTTGTATAGGCTTTTAAACATTGTTAATGTAGTAAACCAACTATACGATAGTACTCCCCTCTGTCTCACAAACAAATAGTCACTCATTTAAAATATATTGTAGTATTTAGAAAATACAACTAACTCTTATTATAATGGTAGGAATATTACCATTATTTTGGAGAAAATAACATAAGTTTGCATGCCTGCAATTGTTGTGTGCCAAAGGTTACCACCTAAGTTGAATTGTTTAGTTAAATATTTGAAAGTTTAACAGCAAAATAGTAAGTGAGAGTGAGTGAGTGAGTGAGTGAGTGAGTGAGTGAGTGAGTGAGTGAGTGAGTGAGTGAGTGAGTGAGTGAGTGAGTGAGTGAGTGAGTGAGTGAGTGAGTGAGTGAGTGAGTGAGTGAGTGAGTGAGATTAAATCGTATAAAACATCTTTGACCATGTTGTTCTTGAATCAGAGTAGCCTATGCATTGACGTGGATGACGCAGGGCTGGTAGGCCTGATCTCATATAGCAATGAGTCATCCTGGAGGTTTAGGTGCCGTCTTCATGGTGTTAAAACGATGAAGACAGCAAACTGGATCCAAACGTCACCAAGACAGAGGAGATGGTGTTGGACTTCAGGAGGCACGACCCTACGGTGACCCGCTCAAGCAGCAACAGATACCTTGGAGTCCTCCTCTCTGAGGATCTCTCTTGGTCTACTCACTCTCAAGGCAGTGCATCGATAACCTAAGGAGACTGATGAAACTAAAGACCTCCACAGCGCTGCAGAGATCCCTCTACATCGCCACACTTGAGTCTGTGCTCTCTGGGCGCATTGCTGCCTGGTTTGGCAGCTGCAGCTCTCAGGACAAGGCAGCCCCGCAGAGTCAGAAGGTGCGCCCAACGCATCATCAGGCCAGCACTGCCTAGCCTTTCAGGCATTTATAACAGGGGATGCAGGCCCAGGGCAAACCGGATCACCAAGGGCGTCCATCAACCCAACCATAAACTATTTGAATGACTGCGCTCTGGCAAGCGTCTCCACTCCCAGGAATGAAAGGCTGAGAAGGAGCTTCTCAATTCAGGCCATACGTACCTTGAACATGTAAATCACCACACTTACACTCACTGTACAAACTCTGCTTCTACAGATTGGTTCACTTGTCTTGTACATTTGTGTATTTTAATTGTTATTTCTAGTGTGCATTTAAATTCTCTTCTATTTATGTAGTGTATTGCTTTTCACCTGATTTGGGAGTAGTTACAATTCATTTCACTGCTGTGTTACCTGTGCAGTTATGCATGCAAGAAATGACCATACGAATTGTAAAATGGAAATGCAATGAAGCCACTGTTAATATAGGCCTACTAATTTAAATCCAATGGAATCATGAAGACCAAAAGTAGGTAAAGTAAAAAAAACACTGACGTACCAACGGGAAGCAATGAAACGCCAGAGAACAATAACAAAACACACATATGAGAGTTAAATTATGATAGTCCTTGATATGATAGATTAAAGGAGTGTAACGATACACATATTTGTACCGAACCGTAACGGTACAGGCACTTCTGGGTGGTTACAGAGCTGGACCGTGGTGCGTAAATGTGGCGTACATAGCGTTAATATGGAGAATTTAAAAGCTTGTTTTGCGATGCGGAATTAAAAACTTCAAGTCAGAGTTCCCTGCGGACCGTTTAGCCAAAGTATACTACTCCGAATCTGTAATCCGACTCCGTAACTACGGAGACCACTCGAGCATTCGCAGTTCTCCGTCAGGATGTCGGATACGCAATGCAAACTCATCAGCTAACATTGACCAAAATTAACATCATTTTTAGAAGAACGGGCATCATATCATGTACACAATAAAGGTTTTTATGTTGGGCTTTCTACGAAAGCATGATGTAACAGGTTCCATGAGAGGACTTCCCACCATTTCCTTGTTGGAAACCACAATACACCCATTACAGTAAAACCCCCATCAAATGACTATGAGGTTCCTGTGTTTAATACTGTCTGCAATCTGTCAGTATTGCACCACTTCCATGCTGCTAGTGGTCAGCATAGTGGTAGCGGATGCTGAGCTGTGTCACGGAACATGAATTAATGCAGTTTTGAGGTGCACAATGAGGGGCTTTTCAAAGCTGTACAAAAAAAAACAGGTTATAGTGAAATGACCAAAATACAGAAAAACTACCAAGATTACAAAAGGCAAGCATGAGATGGAAAGATGGCCTACATAAAGGTAACAAGAAGAGGAAAATCAAATAGATCCTCAAGGATGGCTACTTAGATGAATACACGCGAGTGGCTGTGTTTAGTGTTGAGCTAACTGCTTGGGAGATTTTTAGATGTGGAGGAAAAAACAACAACCAGAGCGAGGCTGTGCTGTAGAAATGGCTGCTGCCTCGTGAGACATGCAGCGAATACAAATAGTTACAAGGACTGAATCCTCTGTTTATCTTGTATACATCATATGGCCTGATCTTCCAAAGGGGGCCTTGGTGTACAGGAGACACTTGAGAGGTAATAACCGCTGCCCTTACGAGTAATGATCAAAAGGAAATGAACGGGTGGACAGATTGGCACATTCAGTCATTTATTTGGAGCAAATCCAATTGTAATTGTTCCACAAAACTCGAGAATGGATTCAAATATAAGATATTTTCTTTTTTTCACCGCCACCAAGGAGTATCACACACATTAAATGTTATCTAACAAGCATTTGGATTGATTCCTAAATACATTACGCATACATTTCTAGGCTGAGAACAACAATGGGTCAACACTGAAGGATCTTCAAGTATTTCCATAGTTGTCCAACACCTAACAACCTTAAAGGTTAGGTAAACTACAAACTGAAAAGAACAAGCCCACATCAAAGAAGGTGAAACAATAAACATGACAAAAAAGTAAACGCTGTTTCACCTTGATTGCAGCTCAAGGCAAAAACCACTTCATTGAGCAATCTGATATAAAAGTTGACTGGTTGCTTTCAGGGAATTTACAATGACATATTCACAATCAAATAAACTAGAAGAGTAAAACATATCTATGAAATCTGCTATGCCATTTAACTGCAGTAATAATCATACTTGTCCCCTCCTTTCTGAAGCTATGCTAGAGAGCGAGAGCGAGGGAGAGGGTAGAGGGAGAGAATTTATACCTCTTGTAGTTTCTGGTTACCGTCAAAGACTCCAGGGACTCTTCTAGTTCACCCTGAGCAAATCTGCCCTACGCTCTTTGTAGCGCTTTTCTGAAAACGCTTGGGATAATTGACCATCCACAACTGTCAGGAACAATTTCAGTCCTAAAATGGCCTTACAATTAGAAATAGCCTTATCGACATGTCAGGGCAAACATGAGCAGATAATGAGATGGGGTTTCAAATGCTCAAGACGTTTAACATTTCCTTTGTAATTTGATTGGTGAACAGCTTGATACAACCGCTACTATAAAACAGTCCTATGGAGCAATTCCAACCCTGCTGCTAACCCTGACCCCCCAGCCAATAACAATCTTTTACAAAACATCCTTTAAACACCTTCTACCCAAACACAAACCTTGAGCGTGCAGATCGGGCAGCAATAACTGACAGGAACATCCCCTGTCATCGTTAAGGACCCCAAGACCCCACTCCGTGGGACAGGCAGTCGGGGGGATCATCGTCAGCCTTCGAATTATGAACACTGCCTTTGCAGCAAAGGCCATGTTGACTCTTTTAAATATCAGAGTCCCTACGTGTTCGGCCCAGTCCCTCCTGATAGACAAGAAGCCTTGATTGTCCTTGTCCTTTGCGTATCCTAGAGCAGCAGTTATATATATGCAGTTTGTGTTCGATCCACGTAATACACGTCCCAACATTCATATTTGGTCATGACCTTATTTGGATGAGCGATAATGGAATTTGCACTCTTCATTGTGGTGGATAGATATACAGTACAATGACTAAGATGACAATAGCAAATAAACAAAACTTGATATTTTGATTGATCGTTTTTGATTAGTTAGAGTTTACTTAATTATACGTGTGATATTGTTTATTAAACTTTTATTAATAATGATCCTACAGTTGTTTTTTACTCAATTAAATGAGGCAATTATATAACAATGTCCAAATATTATGCAGAGAAAAAAAATGGGTCTTTCCTTGAGGTTCTTCAATTGTTTCCATAGTTGTCTAACTATTTGCAACATAAAAAAACCTTTGCTGTGGGAACAAGCCCACAGCAAAGAAGGTGAAACAAAAAACAAGACAAAAATGTAGTTTCATCTTGATTGCAGCTCAAGGCAAAAATCGCTTCATTGAGCAATCTGATATGAAAGTAAGGTGAAGAGTAAGGTGTACCTATGGAATCTATGCCATTTACCTGCATTAATAATCATACTTGTCTTTCTGAAGCTATGCTAGAGAGCGAGAGCGAGGGAGAGGGTAGAGAGAGAGGATTTATACCTCTCGTAGTTTCTGGTTACTGTCAAAGACTCCAGGGACTCTTCTAGTTAACCCTGAACAAATCTGTCCTACACTCCTTGTAACGGTTCTCTGAAAAAACTTGGGATAATTGACCATCCACAACCATTATGAACAATTTCTGTCTTTAAATGGCCTTGCAATTAGAAATAGGCTTATTGACGTGTCAGGGAAAACATGAGCAGATAATGACAAAATTATAATCACAACCCCCCCTCCATTTCCATATTGTACCACAAAGGTAAAATTGCTAAGAATCA
This sequence comes from Merlangius merlangus, assembly GCA_900323355.1. Lineage (NCBI taxonomy): Eukaryota > Metazoa > Chordata > Actinopteri > Gadiformes > Gadidae > Merlangius > Merlangius merlangus. The sequence goes on from OOFH01047590.1 coordinate 5,606, forward strand.
CTGATCTGGACTAGAGTCTCTCTTAGAACACAAATGCGCTTCTCCAGAGTAAACTAACAAATCTACCTTTGGGAACTGCAAGCATATGAGGAAACTGAAGTTTTCAGTTTCCTCATATGCTTATTTTTTTTCCTATTGGGATTGATATTCATTAATCATTACTTCATCATAAACTGTGTGTGCCAAAAACATACAAAAAACCAAAGCAACATGGCAGGTCCACTGTGACAGTACTAGATCTGACAGCGGCAGACTGATCAGGTTGTCTAGGTTACAATACCCCTCAGACTTTGCCCGATATGTATTAGCATGAACATCACTGTACAGATGTGACATCATATAAATATAGGATGATAACAAACATTCAACGTTGGTTCCACAATAAACCACATGATCAGCTTAAGTCATCGTAAAATGTCATTTACTCCTATGCACTGTTGCGATAACCTTAATCACTGCTGAAGTGCCAACTATAGTATTAAAATGTACCGTAATTATCTAATAAAAGAGTAGTCCCGCCCCTTTAAGATGCCTGCATTTTAGACAGTTGGCGAGCTGACATTGGAATGACTGGAGCCAATTTGGCCGACCATTCAGAAACCCCTCTGTTCATCCTTAATATGAAGACCCCCTGAAAACAAGACCCATCTTTTAAGTCGCCTTAAAACACAGTGGCTCAGGTAACTCTAAACCAAGGTCCGAAACGTGTTGGGCTGTATTTTTTTTTAAACGCTTTCCCTAAATGCAACGTGATTTATTTTTGCTATTTCGTATTCTGCCAGAAATGAATCACAATGCAAGCACACAAGGCGACACATTGAATTCAATCATCCACCGATTGAGTAAAGCAAAAGCCGGGCTCCAGAACAGCTGGGCACCTTGACACCTACCTTGGGAAGCCGAGGGGGAAAGCCAAGCCTGCAGCGCTGGAGGAGAGCCCATCGCCGCACCTCCCCATCACGGACGACATCTCCCCGTACCCATTTCCCCGGCCCCAGCCCGCCCCCACCAGGGGCAGGTTGGCGTACATATCGAAGGGCTTCGTGTCCTGCAGCACCGCTGCACTGCTGGAGGTGGCGCCAGCCTCGCTGTAATCGAAAGCGGGCCCTCTTGCTCCTCCTCTTACTGTGCTGGCGGCGCTGGCGCTGGTGGTGACCCCCCCTGCTCCCTGCAGAGGGCCCAGCCTGCTCTGGAGACAGGAGGCCTGGCAGCGCTCGTCAGCATCCACCTTCTCCTGTTTGACCACGCCTGGGGTGCAGAGGCGGACATACGAGTCCTCCTCGGCCACGTCCTTCTCCTCTTTGATCACCACGCTGGAGATCATGGGGGGCGGGGGGGCCTGCTGCTGCGGCTGCTGCCGGCCCCGTTGCAACGAGGGTGGGTGCTGGTTCTGACCACCGTTGGGCAGGGGAAACGGGTGGGGGTGCTGGTGGCGTTGCTGCCCTGCGCCATTCGCCGCAGGACCCGGCTCTGCTACGCCGCCGCCCGCACCCCCACCATCGCTGCCCTCGTGCAGCACGTTATCCAGGTGCGCCACCTCGCCCTCCAACTCAAAATCGCTGATGTCCGGCAGGGAGCTTGACAGCTCCAGGTCGTTCCAGATCTGGCTGTCCTCAATCAGGGGATCTGCGTCGCCGCTATCCAATTGGCTTCCGAGTCCCATTTGTCCCAGGGGTCCGCAGTAAGTGGCCATGTCTTTCTCCAGGCCAAAATCCACTTCCTGTTTGACGTGCTGCATGGAGAAAAGGTTAGGCAGTGGGAGGTTGCCCAGGATGGAGCTGCTGGACGTGCTGATGACGTGTGAGGTAGACATCCTGTCCAGGTCGGCGATACTCTGCTCCAGGAAGGACAGGTTCCCCTCCATGTTGAACACATCGATATGGTGCTGCTCCTGTTGAAGCGGCCCCTGCTGCTGCTGTTTCTGTACTCCCATGGCTTTGCCCTCCCCCACCACGATGCGTCCACCCGGGGCGTTTCCGTTAGGAGTCTCCCTGGGCGCAGGCAGGTGCATGGCGGAGTGAAGCTGTCTTCCTCTTCCTCCCCCTGCTCCTCTTCCTCCTTCTGCTCCACCTCCTATTCCTCCTCCTCCGTCGAACTCGCCCGTCGGCCTGAATGTCAATCCGTCGTCTCGATTACCGCTACGCCTCAGTCCATCCTGATCCATCTCCTGATCCTGACACAGGTGGGGTGTATGTGAGAGGGGGAGGGAGGGGGCAGTGGGTGGAAGAAGAAAAGGTTATAATAGAAAATGGTGGCAGGTGACATGATGTGATGCAGCCCACACACAGCTTTTGAACTCATAGGTTGAGGGGAAAAAACTCACTTCACGATAAAAAAAACGTTTGAAATTTGGTAAGATCTTCCCGAAGGAGCACTCACAAAAAAACGACATGAACCGTAATCCAACCACAAAAACATGGTCAGCCCTGATAAAAAAGAATTGAAGGCTTATATTGCACACACACACACACAATGAAAATAATCTTGAACTCCCACTAAAATCAGTTGCATCAATTATAATATTCTCCACACTATCAATCATAATTCTAATCTCTCGAAATGTCATCTGCGATTATGAAACGTGCAACGCTTCCTAGCCTACTTGGAGAAGGAAAAATAACAGAAATACGAAAGAGCTCGATCAGCAACAAGTGGAGCTGCCCAGTTGATACCGCCAAGGGTTCCGATTTGGTACGATCTGCACAGCGCTGAGACTCATTCCCAGGAGATACTCAAAGCATGCCTAGGCTAAGCTTGTGTTTAAAATAATTCTCGATAAAAAGTTGCAATGCATTGAGCCTCCATAAAAGTAACAGAAACGTTGCACAACATGACATACCACTTTGGTGATATGGTGAGCTATATGACAGCGCATCTGCTCTGCAATATAACGCAGTGCCAACGACCCAGTAGCCTACTGCACACACCGATCGGTGTTTATAATATGCTTTTTTCTTATTCTAGTAGTCATTTAACACGTCGAAAATGAAGGAATGCAAGTTATCGGTAAACCATAAAGCATAACACACGGATATGGCGTTCGCCATGTCTATAGGCCAATAGCATGCTTCACCCTCAAAAAGATCACAACTCACCCATTTTAAACTTTGATTAAAATGTGAAATCTTGAGTGACGAATGTTAACTTCTGAAACAACAAATAGCGTTAGTCCCTCCCTTTAACAAAAAAAAGCATACTCGCGAGCACTTCAAGTAAACAGATCTTCGCAATAAAGTGCACAGGTCAATGGGCGTTTCGGTGCGCATTAAAAATTAATAATCCAAATAACAAACATGCAACATGGAGCCGTGGCCAGCAGCTCGTCTCCTCGTCAGTGGATTGGCACAACTGGTTATAGATTATCGCCGACCTCTCCTGACTAACATGTTATCCCCTCCCCTTACTGTAGGCTCTACTGTACACCCCGGCTGTGCGCAGAGCGCACCATTAGTGCAACCTGTTGGCTGCAATGGCACACTGCACAGATCCAGGGAGAATCTGGTCATAACATTTAAACCGACCACAGTTTTTGTTCCCCTGAGTTCTTTACATATTATAAAACTTTAAGAAAAGGTGTCGTTAAAAGGTCTTCAGTCAAATATTAACAATGGAACAATATAAACGCAATGCCTTACGCTTCTGTGGCGCAAAGTAAAGGACTAGTGGCCTACTCCAACTAAAGAGCTATGCGTTAGATAAGACTGGTCTATATAGGCATAACATGCACTAGATAAGACTAGTCAAATGCATTTGATAGGACTAGTCCATACAGGGTTCCGATACATTAGATAAGACTAGTCTACACAGGGATCAGAGACATGGAGGACCTCCAGAGGCGTACCTGGGGTAAGAGACAGCGCTCCGGTGCGCTGGTTAGGCCATCGTCCGTCTACCAAGTTTGATAAAGACTCCTGGTGACATGGTCCTATCCAGGCCGATGGTTCAGAATAATCACGGGTTCTTGTCACACTCGATGGATATCCATGCTGCCTGCTAGCGCCCTTTTCAGTGTGTTGGAAAAAAGAAAAACCTCCAAAGGCAAGACAGTCGGTCAGAATGGCAGCACGGTCGTCTCTACCCTTTTTGTGCGCAACTTTTTAAGCTCTCACGTAGAAAAGAAGTAATTAAGTCCATTGCGGGTTAAATATTCCGAAATAAAGACGGAGTGCAGCGTTGAAATACGGTCTACGCGCTACACGAAAACACCAAGTTAGCGCTTAAGTTACATAATACACCCCGCTGGCCGCCGTAACGCTACACGACCGCGCAGGGCAGGGCTGCTGCTTTGACACTTGGCGGCAGGGAACGCCCCTTTTTCTGCACGAATTCGCGATTCTGTCAGAAAGCTATGGGAGAGGCGTCGCATGTGGAAACACACGACACTTGGACCGCTAGCTTTGTTTATTCAGCCATCCGCAGGCTGTGTGGAGGCTCTGGGCTGTAGAGGCTGGCGTGTTCACTCGGTGTGTTGTATGTGTGGTTGTGTTCCAGTAGCCGTGTTCAGACGACGTTTTCTTATTGTAGTGTGTTGTGTTGTCTCCAGCGGCTAGATGCAGCTCGCTACTGGAGCGTTAGCCAAGGCAATGGTAGCTAGCGTTAGCTTGCAACATGATTTAGTCTCTCCCCTTTCAGCCTTCTGGCTACAAGACAACAACCTCTCCCCACTGGGTTCAGCTCTGCGTCCTGGCGGAAAACATGCAGGAGGACGACAGAGGAGCAGACAGAAGGACTAGACTTGACACGAAACGCACAAAACTTTATCCAAACTTTGATTAGCCACACATTCCGCGATGAGCCCCGTCCTCCCTTGCTGACTGTCAATACACTGCCCACTGAAATATACAATATGTCTCATGCCCATGCAATCGACTTAAAGTTTGAGTCCTTGGGATAGAAAACAACAAGCCGAGGCTGTGCGGAGCCGAATGGCGCAGCCGTGTGATCTAACAGAGGCGAAGGGCACGGGGACGGACAGCTCTGGAAATAAACTATTGTAACGAGTCCAACAAACAAGTCGACCTAAACGCATGCGGATCAAGCTACGTTAAAAGTATATATTTCACATCATGCTATCTATACAAATGATAAAGCATATGAAAGCTGAGATGGGTATACATTTATAATTGTTAAACTATCACCAATGTAATAAGCAAAAACTTTAAACCGCCATTTCTCAAGATACCAGTTGCAATGCATTGTGCACTGTAGATAGTGGCTGCCCATCCGTCTTATCTGTCATCACAGGAACTGGCAAATGGTCCTTCAATGGATTTGCTTCTACGTAAAGCGATATGCTATAGAAAACCCAAATAAAGCAAAGAAACATTTTCATCCTGAAGGATTATGTAATATGATTGGGAATAACATGTATGATAATAATAATAATAATACAATTATTATTGATAATGTAAATGAAAGGAACCACACACATTCGAATACTGTGTATTACTGTGTATTACTGGCATAAGGACAAATGGAGCACATTCTCCCAAACTTGCCTAGGAATGTAGAGGAAATAGAAAAGGCCTATATATGCACCCACTATTCCTCTTTTTAACATTTAAAGAATTATCGACATTTATTTGATGTAAAACTATTACCATATCCAAAAGAAAATGTCCTTGTTATTATGCTGTCCTATTTGGCCTAGTCATTACTCAATGGCAATCGCACTTCTCATCTTTCCTGTTGGAATGCCACAAATAAACAGGGCAAAGTCTAATATGTTTGTTAATGTTTTTCGACGCAGGATTTGCTGAGGCTTGTTTAGAGGAAGAAGGGAGTTGAGAAAAGGCATTTGGGATTGGTTGACAAACGGCCAAACTGCAACGTTCCCTCCAACGTTCCTTCATCAACAAGTCAATCAAATGATAATACAGGAAGAGATGATAGGGAGAGGCTAGAGATATTGGTACAAAAACACACATTTTTATTTTATTGTTTTTTTCTAACATGGAGGACAGAGGCAGGCGAGCACATAAGTGAGAGTGTGG
>OOFH01047592.1:0-12845 GCA_900323355.1 Merlangius merlangus
CCAGGGCGGGCCCGGGCGCCGCTGAGCCCCTCACGCGGGTGCTCTCCGTCTTGCGCAACGTGGGACGTCCTGGCGCCTGCCCCCCCGACCGGAGCGGGCGCTCCGACGCCTTGCTGCTGGCCGAGCGCAGGATACCCCGAGTCTTGGTGGCGGCGGGGGGGCGCTCCCTCGAGCCAGGGGTCTCCGAGGAGGTGGAGAGGCGGGCGGAGTCCTTGGTCAGGTTCTCCTGGCTGCCCGACTACAGGCAGGAGACAACTAATCAATGCTAGCTTTAATACAAACATCGGCGTACGGTTCACCTCAGCATGATACAACATCACATCACATATATATACCAGCCCCAGACCAAGATCACCATGGTTTTATTCAATCCCTCCCTCATGTCATCTGCTGTGTTGATAACAACAGGGGGCCCATCCCAGTTCAACCTCCTCTGCTCTGCACATGGAAGAGAAGCCCAACCCTCCCCATGACACACCGTGCATTTGGCCTCACCTCAGCAGGTTCAATGCCCTCGTCCAAGAACTGCTGCATGGAGAGGACGTCGTGGGTGAGGGTATTGCGGGCGGGGCCCTGGGCAGGGCTAATGGGATCCAGGGCCCGGCACGGCTGCAGGGGGCTCTGGTGGGAGGTGCGGGCGGGGTGTTGCTGGGTGGGGCTACTGCCGCTGCTTGACCACACCTCCTGGTCCAGACTCAGGCTGAACTCCCCGCTGCTCTCGCTGTGCGGGCGGCTCAGGCAGCCGTTCAGTGCACCTGGCAGGGGACAGTTGGGGTTTATCGTATAAGCAGAAATAAGGATATTAAATCAATTAAAAACAATACCATCAGGAAGCACGGGAGAGAGAGCGAGAGACAGACGGAGACAAAGAGAGAGAGACAGAAATAAATCATAGGCAGTAGGGGAAGAGGAGGTGAGCCTAGCTTTGCCCTCATAGAGGGCTTTTGTCCTCATAGAGGAGACACAAGGTGGGAGTTATTGTTACTATTACTACTGGTGGTCCTGTTGCTATGGAGACTGGTGGGTCTGGAAGCTGGACACACAAACACGTACACATACATGAACAAAGGACCAAACAAAAGAGGAGCAAAGCAACACACCGGGAGGACCTGCTCGGTCCACAGCCTGTTTGAGAGTGAGCCCTGGTCCCGCTGGGCCACAGATGGAGCGTGATGGGAGAGGAACGTGGCAGCAGGCCACGGGGAAGCCAGCACCAATATGGTCCGTTAGAAACAGACAAAAGGACAATCTGACCACCTGAGGAGGCACTGCTAACAACACACACCGCTAACAACACACATCGCCAGCAACACACACCGCTAACACACACAAGGCAAGCACAATCCGCTTTCCACAGACACATCGCTAACAACAAACCAGCTAACAACAGACCCTACTAACAACAGATAAAAAGCTAACTACACACACCGCTAACATCCGACACCGCTAACAACCGAGACATCTAACAACAGACACCGCTAACAACAGACACCGCTAACAACAGACACATCGCAAATGACAGACACAGCTAACCACATACACACCGCCTAACAACAGATACAGCTAATGAAAGTTACAGATGTAACTACGGTTCCATGAATCCTGGATGACCGCCAGAGGTGGTGCTTAAGGCACTGGATATATCCACCTTGCACATGCGCATTTCGAGTACCTAATACCAACATAGTCACATGTGAAGGGAAGGCTATAACTCCCAGTGGCGTTAGAGGATCTGTTCCTAGAATCCTCTCGCGAAAACACAAGGATTCTGAGTGACTAAACACTCTGGCGGTCATCCAGGATTCATAGAACCGTAGTTACATCTGTAACTTTTGTTCTATTTCATCCTTACTGACCAGTGCTTATAGCCCTGGATGACCATACCAACAAGGTCACAAAGAATCCAAAACCCACCTCACTCATTGGAGGCAGCAGAGCTTGGCCGTGGGACCGCATCCATTGGATAGGGGCCAGTGACGTTGACACGGTAAAACCTTGTGAAAGTGCCAGGCGTTGCCCATGATGCCGCAGCACAGATAGCCTCCAGGGGCACCCCTCTCAGAGCAGCCCATGAGGTTGCAACGATTCTGGTGGAGTGGCACCTCACCCCAGATGGTGGGGGCGGCCACTGGCCCCATAGGCGTGCGTGATGGTGTCGACGACCCAGTGGGACAGTCTCTGCTTGGACAGGGCACGACCCCTGTTAGCAGTGGTGTAGTCTATTTTATTGTAGTGGGTATACTGTAATGATTCCCTCCCAGCCTCGTACAAACCCGTCCCACCGGTACGTGTACGTGTGTGGCGCTTATGGGGTGTCGCACCACACTCACCAACGCAGGGGTCTACAACCCGCTGATTGAAGAGTATAACAATTATCAACAATCATGGAAAGCTGAATAGGTTTATCAGTTTTAATAACAGTATAAACAAATAGAACACAAAAATGACAAGTTGTCCTTGTCATTTTTGTGTCGTCCGTGACCCTGCACTGCGGCCGGGGATACCTGGCATCCGGCCTCAGAGCCTCATCAGGAGCCAAGATGAGCGAAAGCAATGGCCGGCCCAACCCGACCTGTGCCGCATTCTGCATTGCAGCCAAGGTCCGGGCATCTGTGGTCGAGTGGGAGAAGGCCCTGGAGTCCCTCCAACAAGCATGGAGCTCCTTCACGTATTCCTCCGAAGGAGGAACGGTGAATGTGGGCGGGGCAGTGTTGCGCCTGAAGAAGGCACTGGCCTGACCCGGGTCGGTCTGCGGGGCATCAAGCCCAAGGCGGGCCAGAGCCACACGCATAATCCCCGCCATAGAGGTGTCTTCTGCGCCCTGCAGAGAGCTCTGAGGTCTCCCCCAACGTGTGAGAGGCGTCGTCTTCGAAGCTATCTTCATTAAAGAAGTTAGCCGAAGCAGCGAGAGACAGGGCATCGTCCAACGGAGGTACATCCTCCAAGGAAGGGTCAGGCTGCAGTCCAGCCAGTCCACGACCAGTCCCAGGCTGAAGGGCCAGGAGGATCGACTTCATCTGCTCCATGTCAGACGCCAATTGGTCCACCTTGGAGGACAGCCCGTCCCTCGCCTTCTTTCTGGGGGGGGCACCCTTAGCCGCAGCTCCACCGTGCCGGAGCCGAGAGAGACCGGGCAGATGTTGGGGGAGCCTCGTTAGGACAGAGGGGTTGTTGGCTATCGCCCGCTGCTCCAACCCTGCTAGCCTAGCCAGCCTAAGTGCCCACGGCAGGGGGCTGCAATTCATGCAGGCACTGGCAGTGAGGCCCTCCCTCAAATGCTCGAGGCCGAGGCAAGGAGGGCAGCTTTCATGGCCGTCTTCCGGCTCCAGGGGAGCCGTGCAGGTGACACATAGATGGGCCATTGCGGGGCAGCCCAACAGACCATGTCACCGGAAGCACTTCGCAGTGAACGGAATCAATTAGCCCGAGCATGAGCGCTGCTGCTAATAATAACAGAAAAAAACAAAAAGAGGCAGTGTTACCGGGAGCAGGAGCGAGAACACTGCCTTCACCAGTAACTAATAATTCGTAATCAGCTTGAGCGTAAGCGCTGCTGCTAAAACAGAAGAAACACAACAAAATAACACGTTACTGGGAGCGGGGGCGAGAGCGCTGCCTTCGCCAGTAACTAATGACTCGTAATCAGCTTGAGCGTAAGTGCTGCTGCTAAAACGGAAGAAAGAACCTCAAATAAAATGTTACCGGGAGCGGGGGCGAGAGCACTGCCTTCACCGTTAAGTTCTGAAAAGTAGATGGTAGTTAGAACAACAACGCACCAAACAATAAGGGAGCAGTGGGGCCCAGGCATGTTGGGAGGGGGAGCGAACACACTGCCGTCACCAACAAGCGCCGACCACCTACTGGTCTCCCGATGTAACGCGCTAGCCACAGCCTCTGGAGGACGGATTGTCCGCGGCTCCGATAGTTGTCGCGAGGCTGAACGTGGCTTGCTGTAAGTTATATTTCTTAATCCTTTTCTCAATCCAAATGGTGCCTGCGCTTCAGCGAGAAGAAAAAAGGAACAGATCCTCTAACACCATCGGGAGTTATAGCCTTCCCGGTGTCACGTGGGGGTCACAGGTGACTGTGTTGGTATTAGGTACTCGAAATGCGCATGTGCGAGGTGGATATATCCAGTGCTTTAAGCACCGGTCAGTAAGGATGAAATAGAACCACAGACACACCGCTAACAACAGACACAGCTAACAACAGAAACATTGCTAACAGACACACAGCTAACGACAGACACCACTAACAACACACACCGCTAACAAGAGCGATAGAGACAGAGAGACAAGCAGGCAGACAGGTTTAAGAACAGTGAAGAGAATCAAAAAGGAGAGTGATTCAGGCTAAATGCTTGAGAAAACCTGAAAGCTGTCCAAAGATCAGCCTCAGAGCAGGTGAGGACATGGACCCATGGAGAGCTAATCCTTCCTACTCCTTACAGAAACAAATTGCATCTTCTTATATTCTATTCCGTTACCCGCTTGAAATTGTCAGACGTACAAAAACTCTTACCTCTCGCTTCATCTGTGGCACCCAGCATGTCCTCAGTGGAGGCCATGTCTGGACAGGCAGAGAGACAGACAAAAGGAATGTTATAATGAGACAGGAGACTGCTGAGAGGTCCATTCAGGTTTTTACTGACCTGTGGCCCGTAGCCGCTGCTTGACTCTGCCGTTGATGGGCAGGGTCAGCGTTGCGCAGTCGATGGCGTTGGTAGAGAAGGCCAGCTCCTTCATGCGCTGCCGTCCACGCCCGTCAGCGGAGGGCGTGTCGGCATCCCCTGCGTGCTCCGGGCCCTCCAGGTACTCACTGCTACAAGTCCACTGGCCCCCGGGCCCCCCGGCCACCGCCATGGTCTGCAGCAGGTCGTTCATGGCTGCGGACCAACAGAACCAGTGTTACATCGTTCCAGCGTTAAGTTGTCAGCCGACTGCTCCGCTTGCTCTCAGGTCACTGAGCCACCGGTATAATGACGGCTTGACTGCTGTCATCATGCTCACCAGACGCCACTATCATTAATATAATGTGTTCTTTGTGACGCGGGAGTGATTCTAGGTTCTGACTTTTGGTTGGGCTCAGCCCCAAGGAAGGAGTGGAGCGGAGTAAAAATTTGAATATGTTATAGGTGATTTCCTGCATTGTACTGCATTTTAAGAGCCTGTTGGAGATCCTATATTTATTCTGGTGAATAAAAAAATAGGGCTTGCTTCGCCACTGTTGTGACATTCATATTAAGACAGATTTGCGCTGTAATGAATAGGTCAGTTAAGAGGTTTAAGTTAGCTAAAGTCACCATGAAGGCTGACAAAAGTACAACATAAACCATAGACCTGACAACACACTTAGAAAGAGACTTACAATATCTGAAACAAAGAAACAAAAGAAAAGAGAAACAAAGAAACCAGAAGAGATTATGAGATAAAGGAAGAAAGAAAGCTCTGTTTCTAGGAGTGAGTGAGACGGCGGCGATCAGTCATGCCTACACAGCTGCAGTTAAAAGATGGCTATGAATTTCTGGCATATAACTGAGTTATACATTAACTATATATGATTATTTAATATTATTCAGCAGCTATTGTCTAGAACACCCGACTTTGGAGGAACTAAAGGATGAACTTATTGTCAACATAACTACACTAGTCTAGTAATGTGGATGGTCTACGCAGCCTTAACTGGACTATACAGTCAATTATAGACTAGAATATAGTCTTTGCCAGGGCTCCTCAACCTTTATGTTACCAAGGCCCCATAGGCAGGGCCCCGTACACAGGGCCCTCTACCAGGGCCCCCTACCAAAGCCACGTAAGCCAGGCCTGATAAGCAGGGCCCCGCACGCGGGGTCACAGTTCTCTAACAGTTGTAACAGCATCATGCATATAATTATTGAGCCAAGTCAAACTCTAATAAAACAAATCTGTTTCTTTGCCATTGCTATCTTAGTTATGTAAAATGCATCCTTCAAGAAAACCATGGCTGGCTTTATCGAGGAGGGCTAGCTTGGAAGCTATCACGGCGGCAGCGGCGTGTCTTACACATGGAGTGCCGGTAGACGGCCTTGGCCTTGTCCTCCTGGTGGTGAGAACCACCGATCTATTGGAGCTTACTAGAGGAACCCCTGATCTATTGGTGTGTTCGAGATGCATCGTAAGTACCCTCACAAGTTGAAAAGTGGGAAATCTCCCAGCTTTCTTGCGACATTTCACCGAGGCATACCCCCTTTTGGCCGGTCCCACTCGGGATCTGAGGGGTCCACCAAGTTCAGCAAGGATAACCGTACATCTTGATAAACAAAGGTAGCTGCGCCCATAATTAGATGTATATTTCTTTATATTTGTGCTACATTGGTCGTTTTAATGTCAATTTTAAATGCTCTTACACACTTGATAACATTGCTGCTATAATCCGGTCTCCAATTGATGCATTGCCCAGTCTTTCTGTGAATGCAAAACAATGTAACGTTTTTTTTGTTTTTGAGCTGGTTTGCTACTCGTGCAGGTGGTGTACGATGCAACTCAAACCATATAGCAAAGACCTTACTATAGGAACCACTGATCTATAGTAGGGACTCAGACCGGACCTGGAGGAGGGGGTGGAGGTGCTACATTCTTGTAGTCGATGAGGTGTTGTCCCCCAAAAACACCTCAGTATGTAAAACGCTCTGAGTGGGGTCTGGTTGGGGTCTCTTGGTGTCGGATCCACATTCTCCCTCTACTAAAACCATTTTTATAAATTACAAGTAAGCCCTAGTAAAATGGGTATTGCTGTGTAGAAAGGATGCCTTTGTGGTTTGTGACAGGGAGCCTGCGGCTGGGGGAAGGGTGAAGGGGGAGGCAGCAGACACGGTGAGCACAAGGAAAGGTCATGGATATGACTACATGTAGTCTTCTAGTAGATTTTTGAAGTCCACTTCCATAAATGACACCCTCTTCAATATATCATTCATGTTTGTAGAATGGAAACTAGTTTCACAGTACACTTTTATACATCTTATGTTCTGCATGTTCTATATATTATCAGGTATAAAGTTGTATGGTTCACTACTTCTTTATCTTCAAGTTATTATTCGTAAAAATTCCCTCCTGAACATCGATGACCAGTCCTTTGAAAGTGTTCTTTGTTTAGTTTCCTCTTTATTTGAGAGGAGGAGGAGGAAGAGGAGTGCTAGCTTGGAAGCTAGCAGGGCGGAAGCGGCGTGTCTTACACATGGAGCGCCGGTAGACAGCCTTGGCCTTGTCTTTGTCCTTGGAGCGGTTCCTCATGAAAGGCAACCTTTTCAAAGCTGTAGGTGCGCAGCAAGTGAGAGAGTGAGAGAGAGAGAGAGAGAGAGAGTTTGTGTTATGGGTGTGACAGAAAAGATGAGTGCCGAAGAAGATGAAAGAAGAGGGGTCAGAACAGAAGGGGGTGGTTAACGTTGCATAGAGAGAGCTACAGTTAGGGGGGGGGGGACCCCCTGCACGCAACTGGACTTACAAACAACAAACGGGACTTTATGTATACAGCTAAAACATAATGTAGAGAGCCTATGGATACACAGGAAAGATGGAGGAACACACCCTGATCCACATGAGGAGGCGACTTGTTGAAGTGCTTTTCAATATTTCAAGTCTCCAACAAAACAAGGCATGGAGAATACTAGCTTCCATTCAAGATTAACTCACGGACGCAAAAGCCTAATAATGATTAAGGGCTATAGCTTACATAGTGAAGTACAATGAAAACATCCAGCAAGTAGCTCATATTTTCAAGCTTTTTGCACACAATGCATACACAAACCAAAAATGCATCCCATGGCTGCACAGTGACGAGCTGCATGCCAGACACTGATGGCGATGAATGTTGCTTCAATGGAAAGACTAGCACACTCCAAACATCTACATACCACAAGGCAGACATATTAAAGGGTGCAATCAGGGACAGTTAACATTGCCATAGACCAACATGTCTCTATACCAGACATAGTTTTGGGGTGAGTTACAGGATGTAAACCAGTGAGCATTTGTATATCTGCTTTGAACCATGATACTTGCTTGGTAATTTCATTGCACCTTTTAATAAGTATGGAGCTATGCTGATGGGAGATGGTTTCTAGGTTTCTTACAGAGCAGCTGCACCAATCAACAGGTTATCCTGAGAGTTCCACTCATGCTCCTCCATTGACCCACTGAAAATGCATCTGCATGATTAACATCTGTATTATGCAATACAGCTTGAGATTATGAACTGTAATACAGGACTCACTTTTAGATTTCCCACTTTGAATGGCCCATACAGATTTAATTTCCAAAACAATGTTTGAGGTTCTGGGGGTCAGAGTTCAACCATGGGATTGTGGGCAGCTAAACTGTGACCTCTTGCCTGAGCAGGAACAGACGGATGAACTCACGAAGACATGCCCCAAATGGCTGGGAATGTGAGTCACCTCCCTCGCCCTCCCTCCCCATCCGCTGCATACCATTAGTCACACCCTGCCCCAGCCCTTGGGTCTGGCCCTGATGACCTCTCCTCCCTTCCGCCAGGAGAGGGGAGTGAGACGAGGGGTGAGGAAGCAAGAGGAGCAGTTAGGGGGAGGAGCTCATGTCAATCACAGCCGCACAAAGAAAATAAACAAATGCAGTGTTTAAGCCAACCACAAGCATAGCTGTGCTGCACATAAAGAACAGGGAGCCTTGTTGTGTTCACCTTCGCCACTAACATGTGTTTCAGCAAGAAAAGCTTAAATTAAAGACTAAAGAACACATTGTTTTGATTTGACACACTACTGGAGAACTTTTGAGCACAGTGGAATAAACTGTAGGGGTCACAACACAGAAAACTTCAAAGATACAGTAAATAGCTTCAAAAGGGGGAAAAAATATATATATTTGTCATATTAGTCTCATGACAACATATTTAAATCATCCCTCACCTCCCAACACCCCTTCTCCTCCTTTTCTCTCCTAAGAGCACCCCTTTTATGCACTTATTGTATGTTGTTCTTCCTGGGGCTTTAAATCAGTACATAGCATCGTGTAGTGTCTTATCCTAGCTATCTCTGTAGTATACAGGGAAAACCTAGCGATTAGTGCTTAGCACTCGTCTCTATGAACATCTTTACTGTACAGACAGAGATGTTTTTTTATCTTCTGACAAATTAACTTATTGTAAGTCGCTTTGGATAAAAGTGTCTGTGAAATGCCCTAGATGTTAACTTCCCCTGTTAACTGTGATATATTTGGTCCTTACTATGTTGTATTTAAGTAATTTGCCCTAAAAATACTGAATCTAAACAAGAGCATCAGGTGGAAAGGTTTGCCCCTTTAGGATAAGGAATTAATGTCCAGTTACAACAAGGACCAATACTGAGCCACTTTACGGAGGTGTGGCTCATAACACTACTTCTACTTCTACTGCTTCATTGTCAACGTGTCACATCTGCACTAGTCTGGTCTATGCCCGGCACTCTGGGATATCATTTGCCTGACTAGCGCCTCCTCTGTTTCTGGTAGCAGTTGGCTTGTGTCCCTGCTCGGCGCTACGTACTGCTGCTGCGGCGATGCAGGGCCGGGGCCAGCGTGTCGTCCAGGGAGTTGGAGCCCGAGCCGATGGACGAGCTGTCCTGGCTGTCGGGCGGCAGGAAGCCGCCGGGGCCGTACTCCGAGCGCGACGGTGTTAGGGCCAGCGTGCGCATGCGCTCGCGCTGGCTCTTGGGCTTGATCAGCTTGCGCATCTTCAGAGTGATCCAGTTGCCACGCCTACTGGGAGGGGACAGAGTTTTCAGTATCTCCGCTGGTACAGACTACATTGTACACAGACCATATCTAAACACTGGACAGAGTTAGAGAGCATAGAGAGAGAGAGAGGCCTGAATGATCTGTGAGATACAGAGAGCTCCTGCAGGATCACTGATCTCCTCAGTAAATTACAGAACAATAATGATTTTTTCAGCAAGTAAATTTGAACAGACAAATAAACACATCTTGCAGCTGATTTGTACGTTGATGGGAGGATTGGACCTAAGGATTTACAGCTCTACTCCCAAGCCCCAAAAAAACGTTCCTGTCCATGACGATGAGAAACCAGTCAGCAGTTTAAACCATCGCAGCAAAAAGCTCTGCAGTCATAAATATTTGATGCAGCATCCGGCTCCAGGCTGCTGGCTCCAGGCTGCTGTCTCCAGTCTGCTGGCTCCAGTCCGCTGGCTCTCTTCGTAAGGGGCCGCACCACAGGAGCCCACTTAACAAACATCTTATGGGTACACTCAGGCTCAGAAGAGATGTCTTCGGGGGCTTCCTCAGCGTGTGGAGGGTTTGCATTGGCCCCTGTTCATAGCGTTGCAGTCTGTTACCTGCGGGGGGGCGAGGGGTCGTAGAACTTGTACTGATCCATGATCTTCTCCTCCAGCTTCTCCTTCTGCCTCCTCAGCTCGTTTAGCTTATCTCTGTTAGAAGGAGGGATGACAGCGTTGGATTGGGTGCTAGTAGGAATGTTTCTAATCCTACCCGAATTATTAAGAATACATTTCCTCAAACAAAAATAACATTTCTGCATACATTTGTCAACATCCTTAATGTTTTATACTCTGTATCATACCTGGTTTGATTTTATGTGTACCCAGTGATCTTCTGTCCTGCCCTTTGTGTTTGACAGTGTTTCCCATTGGGGAATCAGTTCTCAAGTATTATATTGTCTAAACCTTGTGCTTCCATTTCACTAGACTGATGAGTTTGCAGGGAGACTGCCTACACTATGCAATATAATCAGATATCAATAGTTACATGTACTGTCTCTGCTCCACGTGGAAGAGGTCTTTGCTCTCCATGGTCTGCTCCAGCAGGGTGCGGTTCTGCAGCATCAGGGTGTGGATCTGGTCCAAGAGGTGGCGGTTCTCCTCTTCCAGGTTGTCCTTCAGCTGGCCCAACAACTGGCCCACCAAAACATGAATGAATACACAACATCTATACACCAGACACACCAGCCTCAAACCCTGGTGAGCACAGAGAGGGTGAAGCTAAAGAGCATCTCATAATTAAGAGTCTGCAATCGAGAGGACAGCTCTCTCAGAAATTGGCATTCACAGGAAATGTTTCAGGACAAGGAGGCACCCAGAAAACTACCGGCTAGACAGCAGCAACCTTCGAAAGAGACAACCACAAATAGAAGAAGCTTGTGGCAAAGACATTCAGAACCAACATCTGATGGGGAAGAAGAGGAGACAGGAATAATAGAGGACAGAATAGGAAAGGAGAAGACAAGGAGAGAACAGAAGACAAGGAGAGAAGGAGAGGAGGAGAGAAGGGAAAAGCAGCAAGAGGTGTGGGGTGAGAAGCCTCACCTCACACTGGTTTGTGAGCTTGGTGGAGCTGATGTCCAGCTGCTGATGTTGCTCCCTGAGCCTTGAGAACTCTGCTTCCAGGCGGGCGTGCTCCAGCTTGCTGCTGTTCAGCTGGCTCTTGGTGCTCTTGTGGTCCATTGTGAGCGTCTCGTTCTCCCTGAAAAGCTGGCGATACGTCGTGTTCAGCCTGCAGAGGGGAAACGTAGCAAGAGAGTAGGCTTTATTTGATCCACTACATTTATATTCTGGGTCAATCAGAAACAGGGATTGAAGACTCGCATTTTTGGGCTGTTCGTGGTGTTGGATGAGCTTTTTATTATTTTCTGTGCTAGCAAAATTTCTAAGCTAGCAAAAAAAAAGACAAAATGTTTTGTTTTTTAAGTATTATAAAAAACTGAATTCAAAGGATTTGGCCGGTTTGGTAATTTGTCTATGTTGAGATATAAATTAGAGATGATTTGTTTAACTCATCTACTCTCGCAGTGTAGACACTTCCCGAAAATGAGCATCTCTCATAGCTGTATCTGGGTTCTGTCCAACCCAGGTACGCACATAAAAACTGCCCTGGCTAATTAGTTGTCTTCAATAGAGACGAGAGACGAGGAGCGCAGTAACAACTGAGAGCGAAGACAGGGGCTGCATGATAGGCAGCGGGGAGATTCTGAATGCAGAGCAAGATTTCATAGGCCACGAGGAAAGTGTTGGAGGGTGTGTTATTTTACTGCCTTTGAATTCACCACTGCTCATGCTCAGAGGTTAGGTAACAGCAAGTCCTGCAGTCAGAGTTCTTGAATGTGTAATGCCGCTGGTTGCAACAGAGTGAAACCGAGTGAATGACAATGTCAAGGAGTGAATGTCAATGTTACATTCAAATCCGTTTAAATCCGCAACCTCCTACACTTACCAACGACTTATTGAAATGCTGCTCTGCAGACCGTGAGTATGTGCAATGGTTTGTAATCACATAATCAAAAACTGGTGAATGAGTTCCTATGTAGGCAATATAAGGGAAAGCCACTGAGCCAGGTGAGTTTGTTTGCCCTCACCTGGGTTGAACCAAACAATGAGACAGCTATTGGAGCTGCTAAACAATCATTGGGGATATAGTGGATCTCAATGATGGCCAACTGCCCGATTTCTGAAAAAACGTCTCAGCGCAAGAGCAGGGGAGTAGAATCAGCATCTACAACTCACTCAAATCATCACAAGCCGGCCAAATCCTTCAAGATACTACAAATAATAGCATGTATTGTTCTTTTGTATTGTCACAAGAAACCTCAAAAGTCATTATACATCAATCTATGGTATTGATGAGTTCAACAAGCAAAACAGATTCCTCCCTTCCTTAGTGGGGGTTGGACTGAAGACAGGTTACCTGTCGTTCTCCTCCTTGAGGAGTTTGAACTGGCTGGCCATGTCCTGGTGGGACTGGTTCTCTGACGCCATCTTCTCCTGCTGCTCCTTCAGAGTCTTCTCCAGCTCCTCCAGCTCCCCCTTACGCTGCATATACTGCTTATACCTGCAC
>OOFH01047593.1:0-16908 GCA_900323355.1 Merlangius merlangus
TCAATAGCCCCTTTTACACACTTTTACACAGTCTGTTCAAGCCGGGCATGGTGTGGCGTTATTCGACCTCGCCTTCGGTATAAAACGTACTAACATGGAGTGAGGGGGCGATATGCTTTCTTCTTAAGACGACAGCGCTAATAGAGCGGTATCGTACCACCGACATGTTGCATGCGAAGCACAGTAACATTGCCTGGGCTTGAAGAGTTGTATTGACGTGCACGGCTAGCGAACGCACCTCGACGACGCGCCTGTTAAACCACAAGACGCTGACACCGCTTTGTGACACGCCCGCCTCGGATCACGGAGCGGGGCATGCAGTGTAAAGGCACACTTTGATTGGTTCTGTGCAGAAAAAAAAACACCCAAAAGCCTCTCAATTAAAATCCGCAGGGGCCTCAACAGAAGGAAAGCCGGTTGAAGCCAGTATTTGAAAATAACAAGGGGGTGACGGTGAGATACGACCTGGGAGGTGGGAGGGGGGGGTGTGTTTGATGAAGCAGACATCGATCTTTGTGAGTGACTGTTTGTCTGTTGTGGGGGAAACAACCGAGGAAGAGCGGCATTTTTTTAAACAGCGAGTTGTTACATTTGACCACGCAGAGCTGGGGTGGCCCATTGTAAACTAATACAAATAAAACTCTGCTTCTGTTTAAAAGGGCAAAACAAGAGTGTGTGTAGGGTCACCAGTGGGGAACGGGGGGGGGGGTTTGATGTGACAACTGGGCCAGGGAGGCTTACACGCTCAAACGGAGCTGATAGACTATATGGCCCCTCATATCTACCAGGGGGAAACGGCCTCCCGCCACTGCGGAAGGTGGGGGCGTGATGCCTTTCAACCCCTCAGCCACGCTGGCTCTGGGCTACAACCTGACGCTAAGCTGAGGTCTAAATAAATGAAAGGAGAGAAAAAAAAAAAAAAAAAAAGGCCAGTAGATATAAAAGCGTGGGTTTCCTCCCCCCACATCCCCCCATCGCATAACGGAATGTTCGCTTCAGAAACAATTCTACTTGCTCGCGCTGAAACGCCCTGTCGCCACGGGCTGTCGCCGTAATGGCTTGAAAATCGTTTTTTTGTCCCTTTTCCAGGCAAAATCAATAGCGTGTGGAGACACCGGTGCTGGCAGGTGCTGCATTTCAATGACAAAGTCAGGGAGGACAGGCGGTCAGCATTGATCAGGCGTCGTCGCAGGACGTGTTAGTTGCAGAAAGCCTCTGGTAAGATAAGCTCAAGTGACAAAAAGGCTTTGGTTGCATCGTCGCCCCGCCCCCTACATGTCCTAAACCATGGTGGCAGAGCATGGGGCTGCATGACAGGTTTCAATCACTTAGATAATTTCCTATCTGTCTAGCACAATGGAAACACATCAGCCAACACAGTTCTTTGAGTGGCGCACTTGACAATAGCTTATTGGATATTTACCAAGTAGTCAACCACACCTGACCTGACTCTCAATACTGGATGCATTAAAATAGAACGGGGCGCTCTATAGAAACAAGGTGATTTGGATTTGTTAACGATATTGAACACTCCCTTTAAATTCTCATCAGGTCATCATCAATATCCTGCTATATTAGGGAGCAGCATGTTCATTTGAACCTGCCACGATTCCCCGTCTCACTACCGCCACTACGTAGATTAGCATTATTATTTTGCCACATCTTGGGATTCAGGGACCGGCTCTCATGGCTCAAGGTTGAAGCAGGATTCTGTGAACACAAACATTAGCTTTGTATTGCACTGTGTTGATTAAGGGGTCTCTGTGTAACTGGGGTGCGAGAGGAGCCCGATGTGCATGCTCTGTTGTTTTTGGGAGGGGTTTAATTACCGTTAACAACCACTCGGTGAAAGCCAACACATTTTTCTAAAAAAAAAAGGACAGCGAGGTCACGGTGACTT
This sequence comes from Merlangius merlangus, assembly GCA_900323355.1. Taxonomy (NCBI): domain Eukaryota; kingdom Metazoa; phylum Chordata; class Actinopteri; order Gadiformes; family Gadidae; genus Merlangius; species Merlangius merlangus. Next base: position 1,901 of record OOFH01047593.1, read on the forward strand.
TCGTTTCAGTCTTTAGTGCTAAACATGTGATGTGATTTACATGTGATGCATTTGAACAGTTGGTAATCAAGGAAATATGCACAACAATTACCACTTAACGAGGTGCAATTGCAATACATCTGCATGTGAACTAATGGATTGGAAAAGAGTTGAAGCTATGTGTATTACACATTCTCCATATATGTTGGGGTTTGGAAGGTTGCTAGTTTGATTCCCGGCTCCTCCTAGCTGAGTGTCCCTGACAAGCCACCTGACCCACACTGATCCCGACAAGCTGGCTGTTACCTTGCATGGTTGATTCTGCCTTCGGTGTGCGAATGCGTGTATGAACCGTTGAAAGCCACTTTGGATAAAAGTGTCTGCTAAATACCCTATATTTAAAATGTAAATATATGCAAAAAACATAGAATTGTTAGACAGGAAAGTATATTTTGCAGCAAGCGTGACACATTAATAGAAATACCCCCCTCTCTATCTAGGAAGTCTGGTATGAGTGACATTTAAAGGAGGATGGTCAGGTCGGTGGATTCGTGTCATGTCATCCAACAATTCACAATTCCGATATGAATCAGAGGGTGGGAGAAGCATATGCTTCTGTGTGATGGCAGCAACTGAAGCCTCCTGCCTCCCGGTGCTACATGCACACCCTTAAGAGACACTCTGGAAGGAGCGCCATGTGGGCAGATGAATGCAGACTTCCCTCTGCGACTGCTTCCCTCTTTATTCCACTACTCCCACTCGCTTTTTTTTACAAAGAAACCAAGAGAGATTTGTAGGCCCACGCCAACACACCATACATTCGGCCGGGCGCTTGCACACAGCTGGCTCGTTTCTCCCCCTTCCACACAACATCTGATTGCTCTCAGACGGAAACAATGGGACTGTCGGCTGCTGGACACAAGAGGAGCGGGCGAAGGCTCCGCCGGCCGGCTCTCTGGTGGTGAGGCGGGAGCTTCTTATCTCGTCTTCGCGTCCGGTCCATTCAGTCTGGCTGCGTGTGACCTGTGGCATTCCAGTTGACACGGTCCTCTGTCTGGAAGGAAGCCAACCGTGTCCACTAAGCCCATCACCGCTGAGGTGTTGCCTACCACTGGAGCAACGCTTGCACAGCATTTAGCTTGTTGCTTCTGGCACATGGCACAAGTAATGCGCACGGGGCCCAGGAAAAATGTCGTTTTATAGGGTTGTATTTCTTGTGTCTAATTAGATCTAAGTTAGGTGTTGATAAATCGTTGTTCAAAACTGACTGAGGGCTGAGAAAGGGCTGAGAAATGGAGTGCGTTGAAGTGGTGGTGGCATTATTTCACAATAAATCCTCTTTCATTATTAATGCTGTATCAAAACCAAAGACACTGGGGGCCTGAATTATGCGAACACCAAAAAATGAACAAAAGATACATACATCATTTAATCGTATAGTGGTCAAAATCGAGCAGAAATAGGGAGTTGACTTAGACTTTAAGCTGAATGTAAATGTCACAAGCATATTGACGCGCACGCAATGCGTTACCCTTGGTGAACACAGCTCGGAGGTCCTGTCTGTTTGGCAGACACGACACGTCTGCACAAACAGCACACGCCTGCGGATACACACACTCTAGCACACTCTTGACAGCCATACATCAGGTTCTAACGGTGGGGAACCTGGGGACCGAATGGAGGCGCTTCGAGGGCTTTCACTACACTGAGAAACGACGCCGTTAAGAACCCCACTTTTAGTTTCCCCGGCAACAGTGAGACTCACCCCTCTCCCCCGACCTTGGTGATCTTGAGGCGAAAGTCCACCGAGTTGTGGCTGGGAGGCTTCCACTTGAGGATGTCGTCACAGCGGCCGGCCTTGTATCTCTGTAAGAGGACCAGCAGAGGAGTCAGTCACAGGGCATTCCACCTCACCGTGCAGCCGGGAGCGCACGCCTGAGCGCGAGCTGTACTTATTAACGTGAAGTGAAAACCTATCCCCCCCCCAGGCACAGGGTTAATAGGATGCAAACATAAAATGCCATTTGGCCCAGTCTGCCGGTGCCATTATGGGCTTGATTTGATTACTTGTGGATGGAGGAAGATTAGTGATGTTACGTTCACAATTTCCTGAGAGTCAAAAGGCAAACGCGCGCAGGAAAATAACATAATTGAAGTGAATAGAGATGTGATTGCTTTCCAATCTAAACAAAACATACGGAAAGACATGTAATTGTACATTACACTTAATTCCAATGACAAACACTGAGGGAAGAGATTAATATCAGGCTATACAAAGTCGTCATAGCCTCCTGATAAACACGACACCACAACGCCATGTTTGTGTGTCTCACCACGGCGATAGAGTAAGCATGTACCCCCGCAACATGCTTGCCTTAATCATGCTCATCATTTATGCATATGTGACATTTGAAGAGGACATGGAACAAGTGTACTGGAACGTGAGCCACGGAGAGGCTCCGAGGGAGGGGGCGGGCATAGACGAGCGAATGCCATCTCTGTCAGGTTGCCCCGGTAACAGTGAAGTCTACTGAGAGGGAATATGTGCAGACTCTCGAGAACATTGTCATGCAGCAACATGACTGACTGCAGGTTGCATGTTGACAATCCACATGCTCTTTATGCACACGCACGCACGCACAGACTCACACTTACTCACAAATAGCCTTGCGGAACCACAAAATTTACAAAGAATAACAAATACGGATATAAGGATCAGAGTGAGAAACAAACAAAGTCCTGATCCTCAAATATACCCCAGTCTATACTAAAACTAAATGGAAGCCGTGGCCAAAAGAGAAAGCACTGTTTGTATAATAAATCTCTTTTCACCACCTGTGCTACGAACTCAACTATGCCACCAAACAGGCTGACAGTATGTATTTATTTTGTTCTAAAATCAAATGTATGTACGCCTATATATATCATATTCAGATACTGCTGATATTTTTTGCCGACATATTTGATATGCTTACGATAGGGTAAGCAATGTATTTTAGAAGCATTCTTTATCACAATTGGTGAAATTCTCATTCCATGCTGTCCGTTCGCCATCACTAAATCAAATGCTCAGACAAAAATATATATCCGATATCTCGCACAAAAATTGCTGGATGGCCTACTAGATCTGCACCTACCAAGCCGGCTACCTGCGTGGCCCGTGCGAACACTGCGCCCAGATTCCTCCTACACAAGGCTAGGCAGACCTGTTGCTAAAGCTAGTATTTGAGCTAACCACGTCTTTGGTTGGAGGGGTTTAGCAGGGCGGCCTAAGGGAAGGGGTTCGATTTTTTGAGTTCAGTACCTAACCCTTTCTTAAATTTTGTGGATTATGGGGAAATTAATAAATAAGACCTATTTGAGCCATAAATGATAAATCCATTCTTCGATTGTAAAGCTTGTGGTATAAATTACATTTTTTTAAACTTCTTTAAACTCTTAAATTGACCTCCTAATTCGGATCTAATTCTGTTTTTTAAAAAAGTCAGACCAATTCACTTAGAATTAAAGTTCATAATGGCCTTGCTGTTACTTCAGAAAAAGACCTATTACAGATTTAATCAGGGAGAAATTGACTTCTCCACTCAAATGTAGAGAGATGCAAAATAAGCCAACTCCTTTGTCCCTGATGGAGCTATATGAGTGGGAGATGGCCTTCACGGGCCTTTTGAAATATTACTGCCTTACAAAAGCTATTCAGCACAGACAGCTCTGGTGCAACATAAGAGGTCAACATTCTTTTGATGTTATACCTCAGCCCTTTACTCTCCAAAAACACATTTTCTCTTGAGGGCGTGGGAGTACAGAACATTCACAACAACTTGCCTGCATCTTGGACAAAGGCAAGCAAGTAATGGGAGAGACACCTGAACCTTGGCATATTTGACTTATTTTGCATTTCTAGCTCATCTAAGACGTGGATAAAACAACGAGGCAATTAAAAGTGTTTTGAATAAAAAAGATGATCAAAAATATACTTTAAAAGCAAGGTTACACACAAAACAAACGATTGCAGATTATTCTAAGTGGATTTTGTGTATCGTTATGTGCACTTTCATAACCGTAGGGAACTTAAAGGTGCAGTACTTAGTGGCATCTAGCTTGAGGTTGCAGATTGCAACTAAGGAAATCCCATTCTCTCCAGAGCCGTTTGTTCCTTCTGGACTACTGTAGAAACATGGAGTAGCAACATGGTGGACTCTGTGGAAGAGGACCTGTTCCCTATGTAGATACACCCCACTCTAACGTAATTTGACAATACATTTCTAATTTTCATGGGATAATACACAGATTCAAACAAACCTCTGGATAGTATATTCAAGATATTAAAGGTAGATGACACTCAATGACTGGCTAGCCTTTGGTGCCCTGCGTCCAGCCATGTTTGACTCCATTCAATGTCAGACTCGACCGATTGGGAAATTTCTGGGGCAATGGTTACAAATAAATTTGGAAAATAGCTAATGATTTTTTGTTTATTTGTTTATTTTGCATTGAAATGAACTCCCCCTATTCGGCCAGGGAAACATAGAAATCTTCAATATAAAAATAACTGTTTTAGAATCCAACTATCTATGAATGAGTAAAGTTCAATCATACAACCGTATGAAACATTTAATATAACCTTCTTTAACATGAAAAAGATAACAAATTTAGCAGGCAGTGAACAGCTTGTTCACTGCCTGCTAAATTAATAAAGCTTTATATTGCAGAGATGTCACTCAAAGCCATAGAAACCCATTGACCAGTGCCAGCTCACTTCAACAACCACCCAACAACCTTTTGTCTTCCTCCTGCTTTACCCAATTTCTGTTTGTCTTTTCAGGCAAGCATTCACATGCAGAACAATGTTTTCATTAATGAAGTAGAAAAACAGATCCTTACTACAGATATGTCATCCATCCAACCAAACTCCTTTCTGTTTGATGATGTGTTTTTGTGTTTTAATTGTCTCTCAAGAACATTCTCATTTAGGCAGGACCCACACGTACTGTGGAATATAATAATTTACAGTCGTAATTTGCAAACTTATGATGTGGAACCCCATTACAACCACAAATCAATCAAACAAGATCAGTCTTCATGGTAAGACATGTCTGCACAAATGGTTGATGAAGAGAAAATAAAGTTGCCAAACATGCTGGCTAATTACAGGCAATAATCTTGTCTCGTGTCTTGCCAATGGTGCCATAACAGACATACCTGAAAGGCTGCCTATCTCTGTATGTGACAATACAGATTTTAGACCATTGCTGGCTTATTTCTAACCAATCAGGGCATCCCTTAAATGATTGGTCCAGGGAACCCATCAGGGGAATCATGATAGATAAATGTTAAATGGCCAACATCTGAAAAGTCGTCGAAAAAGTGTTTGCCAAGCTGTAAGTACACACAAAATGCTCTGGAGAATTGGAAAAAAGGAAATAGGTTGTTTGGCCAATGTTAATTAGTTCACTAATTATTACATTTTAATGAAATAAATAAATGTGTTCTATGTGTGATGTAAATATTATACTATTGGATTTCACAGTTGGATGTCACTGTCAAACGGCAGGTTTTGGTGGGCAATGCATTAACAGCTACTGTTATTTTTATCTCACGTTTGGGTTTCCTTTTAATAGATTTCTGATGGAGGACTTAAAGCTCCACCTTGGCCTTTGGTGGCGGTTCTATGAAAGAGGCTTGAGAGACTGGGCGGAACATCTCCTTATATAGTATTTGGGGGCCTTGACTGAAAGTTGGGATATACTTGAGGCCCCGATATACAACAAACTCTTATGGTATGTTCACAAACAGCAATTATTGACAGGGAACAATATCGTCATTGCGCTGTATGGGCCGTTTGTTTAATATGGACAGTATGGACAATGATTTATTTCCCTTGCCTCTCAATGTCATACAAGCGTGAATCATACCTCACAATTCATATTATAGATAACAAATAATTACAGACACTAGGTACTAACATATTCCTTCACATTGATGAGATGGGATCAATAAAGTGTCTATCTTATCTTATCTTATCTCATCTTATTGTGTTGCTGACCCAATGTAGGCAGCTGTGTATCGGGGGGCATGTGGGAAAGGTTGTACTGTTCAGATAGAGCACCCTGCACACTTAAAAGGCAGATGTGGCGCCTGGTTTTAGTCGCAAACTGGCCATTTTGTCTGTGTGAACACACCACTTTCCATTTAATTGTAAGACGATCAGGGTCTTCAGTCAATCTGTTTGTTAATCACCATGACAGTCACTTAACAGTCAGTATGAGTAACATTCACTTTTCTCAACTTGCATCCACATTTGCTCTCTTCCTTAAGATAATTTATAATAATTTATACTTATAATGCCACTCATGAGTTATGGAATTGTACTCTTAACACCCAAGCATATAAACACAGAGTTAGTTGATGAGCTTAAATCCCTCCAATGAGATAAGAGGATTAGACGGGTGATTGCGTTGTTTCATCATCAAAATCATCAGAACGGGGTAGTAAACCCGTTACGATGAGTTGATGGATGCACTATCCCTCGTCCCACTATTGAAAGCGCTATTAAAACCTCTACGTTTTGAAACCATAAAGCCTTTGCTACACCGTGTGTCTGGTCTCACTCTCAGAAAGGGACATTGGTGCATTATTTTTTCTATTCAAGCAGTTTTCGAAACTTAACAAAAGAGAAAATTGTTGGCTTAAGGTGCTTTTACAGCAGACTTGTGGAAAATAAACAATGCGAAAATGGCAGAAAAACACAGAGGAAATTGTCACGTAGGAACTATTATTAACCACGGCCGCGGTGCAAATATACTCTATATTCGTATATAATCGTGTAAGCCTAGAGAAGAGGAGCCTTTCAACAAAATATCCAATGTATTCAATTACACCGGATAAGCTAGTGTAGCAACTGGCTGTTGGCGGATGAGGCGGATTATGATGGAGTGAGGGAGTTTTAGAAACGTTAAATAGGCTCTCTCTTTTTTACCGAAAGTTGGCCAAAACTAAACAGTTGGGATACAACCGCATCCCTGCACACCATATTATCAAAAAAAGTAAATGTTTGCTTGTAACGCCAACGACGACTTCCAGCACTATTCCATGGGATGTAAGTGCAGTGATTAATAACACCTGCATCTCAATTCCATTCTTTGATTTTAACAATGTAATCAATGGCTTGTTGCCTCCAAGCCATGCAACAACAAAACCTAAATGTTGGGAACAATGTGTGTGACTCTACGTGAAGCATTGACCACTAGTATCTGAACATTGAGGATGATGCCTTCAAGAAATGACTGAGGAAGCCGTTCACACACTCATTATAGAATTTATACAATCTATCCCATAAGAGATTCCTCAACATACGTTGTATTGTTTGCAACTTTTGTTCTAAAGGTTTCACAATGAGGCCCTAGAAAGAGTAAGTTATGGATAAAGTTTGGCCTAGGTTGGTTTAAGCAGTGCAACTGAGCAACCTACAAAATGAAAGAAAGAAACCAAAATAAAATGAATAAAATGTTGGGAAATTGAAAGTGGAAACAAACAAGTTAGTAGTAGAGAGGCTTTTCTCTACTTTCTTTATAAAATTAGATAGATTGAAATGGACAAAAATGTATGCGACCAAATAGTGTTGTGGGGAAAATACAACAGAACCTCTATTTAAAGAATGCTCAAGTGATTTTACACATCCGTAGTTTTGATGATCCGTAGATCATTCACCATTAATCAATGATTGTGATTGTTTTTTTCTTGTGAATGTAATGGTACCATCTACATCTTTAAAGGTTGTACCCCTAGTCTGGACACCAGAAAGGAATGGAGGTTGATGTTCCCCTGGGTGCCTGCAGGGAGAGCCTACAGTAACAACAGAAGCAACGCAAAATGGCCTTTGTTGATAAGCATATCTGGCAGGTGTTGTTGACTCATGAGGCATTAATATCCGTCTAAAAGGAAAGTCAAACCCGAGTTGAGAGGAATTGATTTCTTGAAGGGTGTTTTTTTATTTTTTATTTACTTTACTCAAAAAATGTAGTGGGATCCATGCTCCAGAGTTTGATTGAAACTGACCAGCCTGCCGAGGCGTGTACGCTCACCTAAGCTCCCAAACACACGTCTGACAATGAAAAAGACTAAAAGCTATTGCATGACATAACCTGGCTTCCCCTTCACACAACCTTAAAAATACTACTCATCTTCGGGACGGGTTCACTGCCACTGCAACTACTGGAAAAATGCATCACTGATGAGACCCCTCCCGCCTTCCTGAATGGCTTTCTGCAAATCGGCATGCATAACACAGGCAAGTCACTGTGGATGGCTAAACACAGTACAGTATCAATAGCCTGTATATGTGTATACAGGCTAATGTATACACAAGTGTATACATTAAGGATGTTGACTTCAGGGCCACCCTAGCTTTTGATCTATGGCGGTCTACCGTTTCTACATTGAGGCCCTAGTAAAAGTAAGTAACAGATAAAGTTCTGCCCAGGTTGGTGAAGCAGTGCAATGAAGCAACCCAGAAAATGGTTAAAAAAAAGAAGATGATGTATATAAATGTATATATTTGAAAAGCAGCAAACACCAGCATATTTCAAAAGCAATTAAGCAGCTAGTGTTGGCACATTGATTTGAGTTAAGTGACACATCAATGGGGTGGTTGTAGCATTTCAATTGTGCTGTGGTGGTGGGGGAGACAGCAGTGCTATAATCCATGCATCTGCTCATTTCATTTCATTGTTAGAGTCTATCTTTTTGGAGCTTTCCCGGACCTGATGGATCACTCTGTAAGCATAACCTCTGTGGTAATTGCTTTGTAAAATTATGTGATTTCGAAAATATAAAAAGAACAAAGTTCAAACACAATACAAATATGGTTGCTGGCAGTTCAGGGCTTTACATGTAGTCTACTGCGAAAGCCATTCAAAGGGTCAAACCGACCAGAGACAACTAATCATGTCAGTCTAAATTCATGCAAAAGGACAAGGTAATCATCAAAATATGTTTCTGAAGTTTTTAAGCTCTCACAACCTCAGCATCAAATTAGTCAGGGCAGTAAACATATGAGATGTTTGAAGTGCCTGCGCTGCATAATCTCCAGGTAAGCTAAGCCACAAAGCTCTCAAAGCCAATTTTGGCAATATTGATCAAGGCCTCGTGAAAATGCCTTGTCTAGGTTCTGATTATTTGCTTGGAAAAAAACACACAGAGTTCTCCTGTGATGTTCGACAAGAGGCCATGGCAATCAATACAAATATAATGAAACACAACCGAGTTGATGGAAGGTAGGAAATGCCTCTGATTTGTAGATAAAAGGGCTGGATAAGAAATATTGGCACGTAGACTTGGTGCTGTTGTAAATGCCTTTTGTTCTTCCTCTGTTTAAGTCTTTCTTTATCCTTTTACTCTCTGCAGCAAATTACACTTAGTTAGGGCTGAACGATTAATTTAATTCAAATCGAAATCGCGATGTCATAGAACGTGGTATGCAAATCGCAAAGGCTGCGATTAAAAAAAAAAAAGTGATTTGTTACTGTTACCGACTGGAAATCAGTACGATTTATTTATTTTTATTTTACAATTCAATAGTTAAATAAAGAAGTTTATAATATAAATTTATCTCAACACATCGGCCTGGCCTAAAGAAAAGAGCACTTTTTATGTTGACTGCTTCCAATGTTGTGTTGGTCATACTAAAGAATGATTTATTTATTTTTTAGTGAATAATACACAACATAAGGAACATAAATTATAAAAATCACAATCGCAATAGTGGTCAAAATAATCGCAATTCAATTATTTCTTGCAATCGTTCAGCTCTACTAGACTTGGGTTTATTATTTAATAGAATATCGGTTTTTTTATACACCTTGCAGTCACCAAAATATTGAAATACCAAAAGCTACACAGATACTACTAAATTACACATCTGCATTATGTTTAAATTAAACATTTATTGACACTTCTACCACCACTGAGCTATTGCTAAGTGGCTTTAATTGACTGTGTAAAAAGGCAATTAGCTGGTGTTAAATGAATTGCCTAGTTGAATTCTGTCATCGCTAGAGCAGAGGATTTTCTTTAATCACCATTCCGCGATAGGGCAGTACAACAATTGACATGACTGAAAGCATTAGCTTTAATTGACACATCAAGTCAACAAGAACACAACACAGCAATAACAACAATTAATCTCAGAATGTAACAAATAAAAGAAAGCAGGTTTTTCAAACAGCTGGGGTCACACTAGCACTACCATTACCATGCAAGTGAGAGGCTGAGTCACGATTTCGAACACTGTCTATCAAAAAGGAAAGTAAGCATTTATGAAACTCTTGGTCTCTTTACGCAATAATGTATGGTATGAATTCTTAATGAGCCCAGTAATCATGTTCATCATCAGGCTGGAGATGATGAATAAAGAATAAAGTCAAACAACTGTATTCTTTATTCATATAATGCTCCAATAATCCAAAGAAAGATAATCTTACTGAAGCATGTACAGCATGAATAGCATGAAGCCAATTGTTCGATATTGTCAATTTCCCTAACTCTCCGTGGTGCATGGCTGGGTCTGCCAATAGGAACTTGTTTATGTCCGGGTGTGAACAACTCAAGGGGCAGATATGAGGTCTCCCAATATTATATATAACAATATTTATCGTGGTTAACATCATGTCGTCTCATTGTTCCGTGGTTGGTTTTGCAGTATATAGAATAAATATTGATAAGCATTGCAATAAGCCTCTCATCAAACTTTTGTGCGGCATTTAAACAAGCATGTATTCCTTGAATGAGATGCTGAAAGGCATAGTTCTTTGGTAATTGGAATTCGCATACGTAAACATAGCCGTTCCGTCCACGCAGCATTACTTTATAACTTGATTGAGACACTAAAACAGCAGAACACACTGCCAGGTGCCCACTGTATTTCCTTTTGAGTATATGCTGGCTTAAATAAACATACGTCACTCAGGAAGATCTGCAGTCACCCATTTGATCTGCAGATTACTATTAATTGCCATAAGCCATTTCAAAATCTCACGATCTTCAGGTTGCCTACAGGGCAACGGATACTCACTGAGCCAGACTCCAAGCCATAATGGCCGGTGGGATTTTGAAGTGAGGGTTAGGGTGGGAGTAGTAGAAGAAAGAGGCTTATATTAAACCTACGTCATCTCAATTGGTTACTTTCAATTTGCTGTTGTTAAAAAAAGTGCCCATACTCAATTGAATCCTGTGCCATTTCTTATTGATAGCAGTTCACCAACTAGTGAATATGTACATATTTATACATGGACCAGAATAAAACATTTATGGGACACTCCTGATCTACGACGACATTGCACTTTACAAGGAAGTGTTTCCCAGACCCGAAAACTGAACGAGGAAGGTCTCTTTAGGGGCAGCCTTGCGTTTTGTCATCGTTTAGTCTTGACATTAGAAATGTGCTAATGTCGTTTATAGGAAAGAATGAGCAATGTGCTAAATGCTACCTTGATATTTTTGACTTTCCAGGCTGTTTTTCGTGATTGGCAACCTGGCGACAAGATACAGCAGAAGCTCCAGGACAAATGAAAACCCTGCAAGCTTCACTGTGGTTTAATATAAACTATGTTATTTATTTTTTACTACATTTTAAGTAATTAATTCAACCATACAACATCTCATTCATCGACTCAATAACTGGCAGGCAGGCGGGATTATATCTTTATTTTATAAGTTATTTGGAAAAGAAAGTAGGTTTTTCAAAAGAGTTAGTAACTTGTTCAGACCGGATAGTAACGTGTTCGAAGAGGAATCTCCGAAAACAACCTCTAAATTTGTAAGAAAAAATAGTAAGAAAGAAAAGAAGAAACACCTCAGACACACAAGCACATTGATATTCTAATACAGAAGGACCTTCCTTTCTCTGTAGAAAACAACCAGGCCATGTGTGTCTCATGCACTACATTGGAGAGCGAGTGAAGGTGACCACAGAGTGGGACAAACAGTGGGTGGCGGTGGCAAGCTGTTATCCTGACACTGAGGAGGGCGGCTCTAACCAAGCTAAACAACCAGAACCTCCCATGTACCCAAGAATGACCTTAGGGGTTCAGGTTTGGCTTTAGATGTTCCCCAGCACTGCAATGTATCTCAATTGATTTCTGTATATCAGCAGATAAGAACAAGAAGGAGCAAGAGTATCAACAACTACATATTCTATGATCATTTAAATTTTAACATGCAATTATGCACTTGTAAATGCGTTTTTACATACATGTATGCATAACTTGTTATGCTAACTAGTTAGCTAGTTTTGACTGTGATGACCCCGAAAAGCAAAAATATAACTTACCCCACATGGCTGGAAGATGAGACCATCAACCTCGTGGCTGACCTGCGAAGTGAAGCTGCCTTCCAGTAACTGAAAAATAAGAATAGAAAAACAACAGAGGTTAACTTATACCAAAACAAATACATAAAGCAAAAAACAAAGGTCAATAAAGCAGGGCTGAAAATCTGGTACAAGTACATCTATTTAGTAAGTCGGCAAGCACTTCTCATACCTGGCACTCTAAAAGCCATTTATGGATCGAGTTTCCACACTGAAAGCTTTGGGGCCAAACGCATCCCGCAGAGATTAAAGAAAATATTTTGATACCTGGCCTGATCCATTTAATTCGCCAGGACCCATAACCGGGCAATGACCTCTTTTAATTGATTAAAGCATGGCAGAAACATCAATGCAGTGTTTTGACAGACAAGACTGCAATTGCTCATCCAGCATTGGGGGATTCGTTATGATTGCAATAATCAGAGGGTGTTTGGCTCATTCATTACCAATGACCAAAATAACTGCTGCTGCAGGGAAACCAAACCAGCCGTGCCATATTGCACCGTTCTCAGGAGAAATAGCCGGAACATTGTCCTGTGAAATTGCATTTAATTACAGGTTTCCAACAGCCACAGAGGGACAGCTTTAATGATAATACAACCAGGACAGTTCCTGGAAATTCAGAGAATATTTGAGAACAAATATTCTGATGTTGATCCTATTTCAATGAATGGGTTGACGTGCAGCAGGATCCCAGAAATATGGTTTATTACGCATCTTTTGTGCGCTCAGAAAGCATGCACACAGTGCACAGTGTATTTTCTTTGTATCATTCTCTTTCTGATTTGAACAGTTAACAGTCATTTCCTTAGCCAAAACCATAATTAAACTATTATTATTTAATATTAATAAATATTAAACTAAATAACAATGAAAATCATTATACATGAAGAAAATGATCAAATATGGTCATTATTGTCCTCTGCAAGAAGAGAAGTCAATTACACATGGCTTTCGACAAGCATCCAATTCAGCCAAAGAATTTCTTTTGGGCAAACAGGTTAATAAAAAAGATTCAAGTCATAAAAGGAGAAAAAAAATTGCTAGGATATTTGCCCTCAACTATAACATTTAAAAGTCATGATCAGAGACCAATTTTATTCTAACTTGTGAGGAATGCGTTATTGCAGCGCTGGAGGCAACAAGTATGTAATGGTAACTAAAAATCTGAAAAATTAACCGTTCTGTCAACACTAAAGATGAGCAGCAATCCAAGGATCAGTTAATACTAGTCTCTGGTGATACTGAGCAGGGATGAAGGGGATGACTCATCCCATGATACAGAGACATGTTGAAGTATCACGCCAACACAGACGGGAAAATAGTTCTCCCTCTCCACATCTTAGATTTCCTTTGGGTAGAAACACGGTAACTGATATTTTCTATAGGCTCCATGTCGAAATGAGACCCAGGTTTGGCAGGCAGGAAATGGCTTCAGTCAATAATGTGGAACGCTAATGCAAATGTGCACTAGAGTAAAGATCAGGTAACCTCCTCAGCCCATTGAGACGAAAAAAGGCAGAGAGCAACGCATTTATGCCAGACGATCACAGACAAATTACAGAAGGTAGGACAATATCTCAGCCCCTAAGAACTTCTCCATCTCTTCTTTTGGTAACATTCATAAAATAGCACCGGCCAAACACCACAAAGCCCCTGAACTTTATTCTTCAAACCATTTCAAATGAGCTGACATTTGGCAGTGTGCCAGAGGGAGATGACCAGCCCTGTAAACAGAGGGAACGTTTGGAAATAAGGAAGCTGGCAGCAAATACGTCCACCATCAAGGGGCGCCACTACCTGTAATTATTTCCCCTTTGCACAGCAGGAACAGACCGACAAACAACTAAACCCTCACAGGAGAAAGACTAGGGCCAGGTGGAGCTTCATTGCAACCTTAAAGAGCCATTGAACCCAAAATCACATTTTCTTTGTTTTAAACATGGTCATTTGTCCTTTATGATCTTAAACATATGAAGCATATGCCATTTTATCACTGTTACTGAAATAAGTACCCAATATAGGGAAAAAATGAGTAAAATCCTATGTTCTACCTTAAGCAATACGAACGTTTCACTCGCTGCAAACAAAGGTGGCGTTCTTTTCCGAGTACCTTTACCGAGGGAGTCTGGCGTAACACGCCTTGGATCGTAACCGTTGGAATAAGACTCCCCCCTCTTTTCTAAAATTCTCTCATTTTTTTAAATCACACAGTGTTCGAATTCCTTCTGAATCAGTGGGCTCACTGGATCTTTAAGAAATTCCACTTAGAAGAAGTAGAAGCGCAAGAGCAGAATCATTCCACATTTTTCAGACATGCTTGTGATCCATGCATATAGTCAAGAATGTGTTAAAGCCTTGTGGTTTATCTACCACAATAACAACTTAGGGGGAAAATATTGGCAATATATGACATAACTGAATTTACTCTTTCATTAAAAGTCCTTGCCATTGTTTATATTTCATGCTTTACCTATGAAATTCATGAAATGTCCGTAAGCATCAGTGCACAATATAAAGTCTCTAAATACCCGCTAACATTTTCAGATGGAAGAAACACACCATTCACTGTTAATGTTTACTTGTGTGTTAGACATGCACATACACATGTCCCGTACAAAAACTAAATTTGTGTGTGGGGGGGGGGGGCGCCTTGGGACCC
>OOFH01047593.1:18148-33659 GCA_900323355.1 Merlangius merlangus
ATAAAACCCCCCCCCCCCCCAAACTGACACAACAATGAGAAAAACAAAGCAGATTTCAATGCAGAAACTCCTTAACTTTGTTTGAGTTTACTGGTGCAGTTTTAGCGTTTCATCCAATGAATAAATGATGGCTCTTTATATGCATGCAGCCAGCACCAATGTTTGTATTGGCTGTCACAGTAAGCCACGCAGGGAAGTTTGCCTGGCAGCCTCTCCTCTTCAGGTAAAGCCGCTAGACAGGCCTATCTGAGACCACTGAGGAGAGACTGCTGATTGTCCCTTTCACCCCTTCAGAATGATTTATTGCATGACGTTATTGTATGACAAAAATCATCAGAAAATCATCATCAATAAGAGATTTTGTGTTTCATGGCAAACCTATATTTACACCAACCTCTAAAAAAGATGAAATGCAATGTCTGTCGCATGGGGTCTCTCAATCAAAACCATTACAAAAGTCATTTATTGAGTAGCGTTATTGAGTAGCGTTACAGAGTAGCGTGTGAACAAAGTGACATAACATATATCTAGCTTGCCATTAGATGAGCCAAACACCCATAAAGCTATGGCTCACGCTATCTGGCTGAATTAACCGTGGATAGTATCTGCGCTGTCATCCAGGGTCAAAACCATCGTACACAAAATATCTAAGAACGTGTTGAATTTTGTGATATTACATTGTTACTGTATCAAAAGCTTGGTGGCTGGCATGAGACACTTGTCACAGAAGCACATCAAAGTAAGAGATCTATATTGAGATATAATTTCAGAAATTACAACTAATGGGGATTATGGGTTCCCCTGAGGTTACCGGGTAAAAGGGGTATGTCGCCATTAACAGTCGACCAAATGGATAGCACTGTTACCTTGAATTTTTTTTTTTCCTTGGGTTTAAACATTGTTGGAAACATTTATGGAACTACATAATAATGTAACTACTAAAAATGTTTAATCAAGTCATTTTGAAATATTTGAATGCCGTAATTTCACATACTTTACCTTAATACATCCATCATCTAGATTATATTTTGTTAAGAGTAAACCCATATAGTCAAAACGTCTCATTCAAATAAATAGGTGTCACTGCTTAAATACCGGCATACAATAACAACAGAAGCGGTCTCGCATGCATGCCATAAAGTCTACAATTAGACGGACGCGTGTGTGCTGTTTTTAGCAGTCCGTTGACAGTCCGCCATCTTCGCAGAGGCATCTCCTGCTGCGCATGCATGTAGGTATAGCAAGGGGGGGGAGAGGATTAACAGGCTGAGCCCAGGGAGGCCATGAGGAACTAATAGGAATGGCCTTTCTGAGCTACAAAAATTCTGTGCCTCTGAAAAACTGCAAACTCTCAAAACGTACATTCCACTGCTTTAACCCGAGGGCTTTATAATTTATTTCCCCATCATGTTTGAATAACTGAAAAGCGGCAGCAAGGCACATATCTTTGTCGGTACTGCGGGGAAAAGCTGCCAACCCAGAGACCCCTCTCACCTCTGCTCCCACTTCCTCAGAGGATGCCATCTTGGAAGGGAGGCAGGTCTACTGCCACCGGCGCCACCCATCACCTCTGAAGCTTATTTCCTGAAGCGCTCCAGCTAGTAAACAGCCGCTCCAAGCTGAATCCCCTGTTGTGCACTACAACTCTTTTTCACCTGCTGCAAACTTACAGACTCCTTTCACAGTTGTCTTTTTCTGCATATCTTTGCACTTCTTCTGCATATCTGTGCCGCTTATTTCATGTGGTTGCTGACTGCCTTGTTTAAGATATGCACCTGTACCCAAACAAATGATTGTATGTCTCGTCGTGTTGGCGAGGAAAGCTTTGGAATTCTGATATTTTGAGCAATGCAAGCATCACCGTCAGTCCGCTGCCCACTATGATGCAGTGCAAGTACAGAAAATGGGATTGTCTAATAAGAGTCCGATGCAACTGTGTTCTCTACTCTGAATAATACAAAACCTCCCACAAGATAGGGTACACAATGATAAACTGCAGCCAAGGTCATAAATAAACTAGTAATACTTCAGGAGTGCCTTATTCACCCTTTACACATTCTGTTATTAGACATTCTCTATCTTGGCCCAGACATACAAGGATCATCTCTTCTCTATTATGCATGGTGACTCGCACAGGTCCGGCAGAACAGACATCGCAAAATATTCCAGCAAATGTATTCCCTCAATGTTATCCTTTCTGCCTCGGCACACATGGAGCGAAATTATTCAGTTTTCATTCCACAAAACTGGATTATACAGCCTTCCACGGCCACAGTGTAGCATCGCGTTCAAAAGCTTAATCAAATGTGGAGGAGAGTGATTGTTATTCTAGTCAGGTGGCGGTGTGTGCGCTTTGCCTCCAGCACTTTTCATGCCTAATATGAAAGGCCTTTAGCAGCCAGCCTGCAGTTCCCTGGCTCCATGTTGCCGTTAACATGTGTTGAGGAGGATGGAGTGTGTTTTCTCAACTGCTTTGGTGGTATTTAGTTAAACCAGGTGACAGGCCGCGAAAAGGAAATGTGTAGGCTTTATTTAGAGAGGTGAAATGTTTGCTCTGGGCAAAATATATTTTATCAAACTAATGCAATTAAACAATGTCAAAGGAAGAATTCCCTTTGAAAGTACATTTCAATGATGGGCTCAAAACATGTTTGGCATATGGGGAGCAGCCCTGTTTCCTGGCATTCCTCTACAGGGGGCCTTCGGGGGTTTCATGGGGCTCACAAAAGCCAATTGTTTGGTAGGTCCCGTATCTGCTTTAAATTAAAGTCTGCTTTAAATGACGACTTTAAAAAGAGGTCCTAACTAAGCACCTTAGGATCAAATGCCTTAATTGTAACTATATATTAAGGATTGGAAAGAAGGGTTACATCTATTAATATGGCAGCATTTGATGGACAAACCTACTTGGTGTTGCTCTTTGCTCCACTGATCAGATTTTATAGTTTTTATGAAATATCTAGACAGCTCAATCTAGACAGTGAATTTGATCCTCAAGCTAACAATTCCTTCCAATACCCATAAGGCATTGTAACCGCCATCAATATAATAGATGGCTCCTATCAATTTTCTTGGGATTCTGCCGATTCCGTGTTAGAAATATGGACACAAGCTGGTGCAGGTGTCATATCATCTTTTTACAGAGAAAACTGAGAAACTCTGCTCCATTCAGTACATTTTGGGATCGGTGACGAGCACAAATCGTAGCTATCTAGAAGCCTAAGAATGAGGGCTTCTGCATTTCTGGCAACAGTGTTTGTTGGAATGCACATGTGCGTGTGAATAATTATATTTTAGGCCTTTGTCAATACATGAGCCAACTAACCACTGTCCTAGGCCTTCATTTATACATTTTGCGTACACTACGTACGCTGCGTACGCTAAGCCGTTTAACGCCTGCAGTCCTTTGAAGGTGCCATCACTTTATGCAGTTTCCCTATATCATCACAGATATAAGGAGCAACTAGCATTTGCAACATTTCCATAGGAGAATTTTACCTTTTGCGCTTCTTTATAAGTTTTATTAGTTCTCTGCCGGGGATAGGCATAAGCATTTTGGACAGCCAGCATTTATCAAAGGAAACTGTGCCCCTAAACGCTTGATAAATATACATTTTTTAGTTTGTAGGGTCAGTATATTTTCTTCCACCTTGATAAATGAGGTTTCTGATATCTTTGTCAGGATGCCATCTATAGTAAAGGTAGAAATGTTTAATTCATGACATCGCTACGCTAGACACCTCTGAACATCACGGGTGTCTGGGGTCTAGACTGCAAAAGTGCCATCTTGCACTTGCATTGTAGTGGTAAATTAGCACCTCTGGTTCTTCTTGATTTCAAAAAGCAAACATTACCAGCCAGAGAGAGCGAGTATGAGTTTTTTTAAGGAACTTTGAAGTGGCATTACGTTTACACCTCTACGTGAATGTGGCATTGTGACGGAAAGGATCTAAAGGAAACAAACAGATCCTCTCTCTTATGCAATGCCCACTGAACCAATATTGTGTGCATCATCGCCGCTTGCGTAACAGTTCAGAGACTTTGAAGGAGAGCTAAATATATAAATAAATGCATCTCAAAGCAACTGAGGTACGCAAACGATGTTAGTCATCTGATCCGTGGATAGAGTTTTCCCTCTTCCAGCGAGCTCGAGCCCTTACGCAACAGACGGCGTGCTCTCCCGCTGTGAGTGGGCCCAGGCAGGGGAGAGAACACAGCGGTGCTGGAGAGAACCTTTGTTTGTGGACTATTTCCTTAGAGGGCAAATGTGTGTCCACAATCCACATTGTTCTGATGAAAGATATAGATTCATTTTAGAGGCTGGTAGTGGCTCAGGAGTTGGCAGACAATCTAGCACTCCGTCTGAGCAATCCATCTCCACCGAGACCGGCCGCGGTTTGATTTCATAGAAATATCGGCCCTCGATCAAACCAAACACTTTTTAATAGCTCGAGGCGGATTGGGTAATTGTAATAAATGGGAACAGAGTGTTTTGCTCACTGCTTTTGCGAGACTGAGGACCTTGCATTTTTTTCATGTTGTGTTTTGGTGGTGTTTAGGTTTATGTGTAGTTATCTTACTTTTCAAGGCTTGGTTTCCCTAAAGGTCAATACTTCCCAAGTATTGGACTTTTGGCCCACACTGAGCTTGCACGTCACACACTGAATGATAGAGGCGAGACGGAGAGCCAGAAACCAGACGCGGGGGGTTGTCATATATTGTCTTTTATCGTGAAAACCTCATTCGTTTGTAGAGGCGGGAGGTAATGCATCAAAGGGTCTCGCCTATATAGAGCTGTGGGAAACCCTGATATCGTCAAGCGTTTACTTCTTAAAGATGCCTTTAAAGCTGTTTTCAAGGCTTGGTATTCCTATGGGTCAATTTGGAGGATTGGGCTTTTTTTCCACACTAAGCTTGCATTTTCCAACCGAATGATAAAGGAGTGAGGGATGGAGATGGAGGAACAGACACCTCAGCCTGTCACTTCTCTATCCGCAGCCTTCACACATTGGGAGCTGCCGGAGACGAGACAGTTGGGGTGTGAGGTCAGCGAGCCCACGCGAAGCCCAGGCTAGGCTAATAACAAAAACACTTTAGCTGGGGGATTTACACTCCTAGTGTTCCACTCCTATTCCCATCCTGAAAATCTGAAACCATTACATTAGCAAAGGCACATTTGTCTGGGCTTAATAATGGAGGGAGTTATAAGAAGGGCAGTTGCAGTACTATCTGGCAATTTAGTGAAGGTTAACAGACAGGAGGAGAGTGAAAGAGAGCCATCTCCCATTATGAAAATGTATGAGTGACAGGTAGTAGCCATGGTTACTCAGCCTGGCTTTTAGAAATAGCAGCAACAGGTGACAATAATACTGAATACATCCATTTGAGATTTATTGTATCCAGATCCTACTGTAACCATGGCAATGAGATAATACAGAGCTCTTTCTCAGTCACAAAACAAACATGTAACTATTCAAGATCAGTTGTTGGTTCCTATGGGATTCTTATATTTAATTTTAGATGTATAATGTGAGAAATTATTGCAGTGCAATAATTGCAATGCAATAATGTTTACACATCTACATGTGTTTACACATCTACATCTTAAACCTGAGATGCATATGTTGTGCAAAAAAGAAAGATCTGCTTTCCACTTACTATGACTTTCACATTGATATTGAATCGGGAATGTTAAGGGTTAATGTCCTTGATTGAAATTATGATAACATATATGGAAATTGTTTGGAAGTAGGGGTCTGATTGCTTTTCCTATTTGATCAATTGGAAGCGGATATTAGAATATTCA
Source organism: Merlangius merlangus (assembly GCA_900323355.1). NCBI lineage: Eukaryota > Metazoa > Chordata > Actinopteri > Gadiformes > Gadidae > Merlangius > Merlangius merlangus. The sequence goes on from OOFH01047593.1 coordinate 23,955, forward strand.
TAAGCAGAGGTGAAATAACTTTCTGGAATTTGGATGAAAGAGGTGTCAGATGGAGGAGTGTGTATGTGTGTGTGTGTGTGGGGGGGGTTAATACGATTTAGCCAACGACTTAGTCTGAGTACATTGGCTGAACACCATGTTTCAAGTTAAATTAAGCTTTATTGCTACATTGCCATGCTTGATTGAGTAATCAAGCATGGAATCTTCTCAGTGATTAGTTTATTTCTGCTCTACCCAACCTCTTCTACCAAGTCAGTCATCATGGGAAGACCTGCACTTTGCAGACGATTGCGGCACATTTTTCAACCCCCAGCCATTCCTGACCTTTGAGACCATGCACAATAATTATTTAGATAATGGTCATGTGCAGCTTCTGGCAATCATTTCGCCTTAGAATCAATAATAATTATTAGCTCTAAACATATTAGCTATGTCGTCACTGTTTCTGAAATAACCATGTTCATTTGGGAAAAATAGGTGTAAAATCCTTCATTTTTTTATCATCTACCCAAACTAGTGAGTCGTAAGTAAATTTATGATTCTGCTTTGCTCCGAGCTCAGTTACCGGCTAATGCGACAATGGTGTGGAGTGTAGAGAACTTTCTGGGCAGCGGCTCATGTTGATGTGTCATTTGAGAGCGGGTTAGGCTTCTCTGACACTCCACAGTGTGTGGCGCATTTCATATACATTACTCATTATAACACTCAAACTCAATGACGCATGCTAAGTCAGAAAAAAATTATCAGAAAGTTTCCTTGCATCATAACCAAGGTGACAACACCTCCCCCTCCTTCCTATATAACTCATGGCTAAAAGTTACTGCATTTTTTATTTTTTATTTTTGTTAAATTTTGAGCTGAAATAAGGGGTTCACCTAGCCTGGCTCCGCCCGCCCAAGTACTTCGCTCAATTTGAATTTCCCTTCAGTACTAGGTCTGGGTCTGCGGTATGTTAGTGGGTTTTCTCCGTCTAAATTTTCTGCATCCAATCAGCGAACAGAGCAAGTGGCTGAGATCAATGACGTTAAAGTCAGCTCTTGTTGACGGACATCAACCAAACACGCACCCTGTTTGGTTTATTTACCGCTTGCGCGCAAGGCGATTCCCGGCTGAACGTTAGCGATTGGTTATGGCAGATCCAGAGTGGCACTGTGCAGATCCAATAGTATTAAACTTCAACAGACACCCGCCTTCAAGTAAGGTAACGTTTGTCAATTGAGTAGGTCCAGACACTCTCTGTACAAATGAAATGAAGTACGAGAGTCTGGTAGGACCAGGCTAGGGTTCACCTACACATTGACCGTTAGTCTCCTCTCCCTCTTCAGATGGAAATGGTTCATTGTTTTTAGGCGGGAATCATTTGGAGTCACCAACAGTTTGCTACGTTCATATTTGTTCAGTTATTTGTCATAAATGTATTATTGGCAATTCTGCTCTGATTAAATACACCAATATTCGACTTTCCAGTAATAAAATCGCATGAAGAATAGACAGAGAGCCCTGCCAAGTTCTGAAGAAACCGAAACCATAGAAGGACAGCATTGAAAATGGCAGCATCTGACCAAAGGCAGCATATAAGTGCCGTCTCAGACTGCATGGAAATGTTCTTTTTTTAAATTTATGAGTAGCATGCCATGAAATAAAGGCTGGGTGTGCCCATAAATAAATTAGTTTGATTCCCCCTTGAGTGTTCCACTACAACAGAGCTATGACTGTGGCGAGAGCAGATGGCCACTGTATAGAACAATGGCCCATTGAAGAACCTGAGCCAGTTCCAATGACTTCATTAATATGATATTTACATCCACATGCAACTGCCTCCACCCCACCAACCCTCCCAAGATGGCCTAGAAAGGGGTGTGTAGCCTTTGGGGCACAAAAATAACTTAAATTTAAAAAAATGAACGCCGGTAGATGACTCAACATAAATGTATGAGCGTAGTAAACATGTTATACTTCATGTTTTATTAATATTGCGGTATGCCAATATCTTTGAGACAAAGTTGACATAAAACAAGGTAAATGTCCAATCAGCACAAGCTTGATATTATTATTTACCTAGTAGGCTGTATTTCTACATAACCCAGAATTAAATCTGGTCACTGGTCCGCTGGCAGATAATATAAGAGTCAAGAAAATAGTTTTTTTTAAATGTGTGAACCACAACCTTCAAAGTACATCAATCCAATGTCAAAATAATATGTTTATTTAGCTCTTTTTTCCTCATTACGTTCTAGCCAATTAAGTTTTAGTGGTAATCAAACAGCTCCTCCATGTTGTTATTGGTCCCAAATGGCCTCTATACGCTACTTCAAACCGAAGAGGCAAAACAAACAAAAACCTAAGCCTAGCCCAGTGATGATAGATGTGAACACCATGACTGTAGCGATAGGATGGATAAAACCTGCCTCATCTCATCTTTAATCTGCCATCGTTCGACTGTTTATGCTGTTTTACGATAACGTTATCACAGATCTTTTTGAATGCCAATTATTGGTGTCAAACGCGTCGTACAAAAGGGTGGGCTTTTGAAAATGACAAACTATTGGGATAAGGGTACTAATATTTAAGTCAAACATGAAGTTTGTTTTATTTCAGAGATAGAAATCAGTAGTAACGTTACCTTGCGAGAAGTATGGATGTCAAAGAAGGGCTTGTTTCGGACGCTGAACGGCTCTTTGGTCTTGTCAATCTGTCCATTTTTCATCTTCTCCATCCGCGGAGATATTATTTCCTTTTCTATGCATAGCAGTCTGATGTTGAAATCACAGAGTCCAACAGGCTGCCCCTGAAAAGCAGAACAAAAAGGGACTTGTCAAAAAAATCTATTTCCAAACATACTTTAGACTGGTTAGTTCACAAAGCTGTGAAGTGCAACCTATAAAACATTCACTATACACCAAATACAATGAGGATCATTTCCATGAGGTTATCAAGTACAATTGTAGACGATCCCTATGGAAAGAGATTGACACCACTATAAAGAAGGACGAATGTTCTATCGGACCACAGCAACATCAGGACCTGAAATGCCTGCAAGGCCGGAGGATGACCCTGGAGTCCTCACCGGGGGGGCCAGCGTATCAAACCTAAAGGTTACCTGAACACTGCAATAACCAAGTCTTTGATGTTGTCATGGCAACAGGTTATTTCTGTTTCCTAAGCTCACACACACACACATGCATGCACACACACACACTCCCAAGCCCTCACTACTGTACACGGCGACAGAGGCAGAGAGCCCCAGGGGCCATCTGTATTTCACAGAGCCAAGTCACTAGAGGAAAAAAGTTCCTAGCCACGGTTTCTCATTAAAGGAATGATGGCCAGTGCTGATCAGACCCCAGCAATGCTGCTACATTAAAAGATACCGTCTGTTATCGCACTGCATTCAAGTTAAACTGGAATCACAGGCCTTGAGGACATCACTTTGGTCTCCAAATGAGTATGAAGATGAACCGGATCTTACTGGTTCCAAAATGAGATAGTAGTGAATTGAGATTAAATGCTCATCTTGTACAAACATGTTTTTACCGGGGCAGAACCTTTTTTATAAATTAAAGAAAGCACTTTGAAACTTGAAATAAATTGAATGGAAAAAATGTCAATTCAGATGGAGGTAAAGATTATGCCGCTAATGCATGCCATAAAATCCACCAGTGACAATTAATGGCTATCAGACACAAAAACTGTGTTCATATAGAAAGCATCAAGCAAACAGGAGCTTTAGCCAGAGGAACTATTTGACAGATTGTAGTAGATTGTATTTGGTGACAGAATTGCATCTTAGGTGACCCACAACAGCAGGCCAACATTTCTCAAGCAAAGAGGAGGAAGTTGGAGACAACCTTTGCCCTGAGGGCATTTGTATTTATTGAAGTTATTATACAATATGGTATTTCAAGTAAGAAAATAAAATGCATCAGCACAATATTTCTTTGAAAGTAAAAAGCATTGGTGAAAGAAACAATGTTTTGTGTTAAGTCCCTACAGGTTTGGCAGTTATCAATGTGGTTAGTTGTGCTTCGACGAATTGAAGGGAAAGCTAGCTAGGATGATGATATATTCAGGTTGATCAAGGACTCCTTATTTCACAGGCCCACCCCCAACAATTTTAAAGCTCCCAATTTGGATAAAAGGATCACAGTATGTTCATCTTGCGATAAAAGCTACTGTAATTATAAAAAACAGGCACGCTGTGGTTTAAAATCAACACCTCTGAGTGGCTATGGGGTCACTGATATCGTTTCAATCACATGACAAACACGGCTTTGAATTTATTAGTGGGAACGGGAACAAAAGTCTTGATTTGAATCATGGGATTCATTATCTAGCAATGAGCCTGCAGACATGCTCATCTGTGGTGTGCGCCCAAACTATTACTCCAACTCCAATTGAATTCTCACAAACTAAAGGGCCACTCCCTTGACTCATAATCCTTGTGTTTACAAGCGCATTATAAGAAAAGGATTAAGAAGGTATCATATTTAAAGCCACATTGAGCCGATGATGCAATGGGATAACCTGAGCTATAATGAGACTTGTTTGTCCTAAGAAGATTTCCTCTATTTCATACATTTGTCACATACATAAGGCTGCACTTCAAATATAATCTATTTTTTACATATATATATATACATTTTTTTATATTTTACGTAACAGAAAGCTGAGGATGACCGCATGCCATGAAATATCCATTTTGGCAAACAAGATCTTCAAGATCTTCATTGTCACATATATCTATTACTAAGCCAGAAAAAAGCTCTTGAGGCTACTCCTAGTGGTCATGTTGAGTGGTGAGGGAAGGGTCACTCTCTGCTTGTTTATTGTTGGCTTCCAAGACAACTTGATGTTCCTGGAACAACTGGCATCATGTCCCACACATTCTGCACCATCTGTCAGTCGTGTCATCGGAACAGAACAAGATGTAAGTGTGAATGATTCAAATGCATTGCTGTAACAGCATGGAGCCATAAAATTGCCGGTCTGGTAAATCAAGATCTGTGGCGAATGTAGACCTAGTGAAACGACCGAACGCTCAGGTAACCTTGATCATAGCCCAACACATTTTGTTATTTGTATTAGTCTTTGCTGGGGGGGTCGTGAGAAGTATGTGCTCAACTGTTTTGTCATTATTACTGTTTATTTATTATTATTACAGTTGCGAGCGGATTGTGAGCTTGATCAAATATAAATAAACATAGCTCAAGCCTCACTTCAAGAAACATAAATTGCAAAGTCTGTATGGGGATTCTGCCATGAAGAAGTATTTACCACCTTAATAAATTAAGGTGGAAGAAAATAAGCTCTTGTTTGTTTCATTCAGTATGAAGCAGAGAAGCAATGATGTTCCTAATGTCCCTTTCTGTGGAATGATGCACGGTATCATAGAGCAGGTCTAATTTGAAATATGACATCAATGCATTCCCCAAGACATGACTAATCTCCCTGGAAGCTGTGCGGTGTAAAAACAACCCCTCATATGCAAGCTTCCTAAAGGGATGGGGCGGCGTAAAATGTGTGGAAGCATAAATAGCCGCCAAAAAATAACCAGGAATCAAAAGCGTTGAATGTGTGGAAGCATCAAGCTACAATTAAGCCACTTGGTGATAGATTGCAGGGCAAATGTCTTTGGATGTGGAAACATTTTGATATAAACATCCATTAAGTGTGTAAGTAAACACAAAAGAGCGATGTGAACGGGAACGGGAAGCAATAACAATATCGCCCCCCTGACTACCAGATATACTACCATTAGACATGATATCATGTGAAGGTGTATAGACATTACATTAGGTCATATTCAGAGTGGTTTGCTGCATCATGGACATTGGACATGGACACATCCTGTGCAATAGTATAATGTTGGACAGTTTAAGTGTTTTGATTCTGATTCTTGATTCTGCTACAATTTAAAATTTTATTCAGGCTTTTATTCTCTAAATATCGGTCATTTTTATGATCATCCTCGAAATGCAACCCAAACGTTTATTCACTGGATTCTGATAAATATTCTGGCTTTAAGTTTGTTAACACGAAGACACAAATGATTACATTTTTCCGGATCACATTATGCTTTCAATGTTATTAGTTTGAGGCTACAAAACATCCGACACTATTAGTAGGCAAGGGACCAGACAGAAAAGCCGATGGTATAGCACGCTGCAGGAAGCTTGTCCCTCCCACGCTCAGACGGGACTGCTGGAAGTTACAGAGCAGTATAAGGAGAGCGAGAGGCCGTGTCTGCGGGGAACAAGGAGGTAGCTGGGGCTGCCCCCTGGCCTTTCAAGCAGAGGTTCCTAGCTCTTAAGGAAGGTTAATTAAGGGGGAAGCCACGTTGTCACCCAACACCACGAGGGCTAGACCTCAAGAAAGGACCCGACTACCGCGGAGAAACCTGCGAAGTCCGAAGAACCGCCACCCCAACCCGGCTCAGCCTATTTCTGTGTTGGATGACGCAGGACTAAAGCTGCATTTGACAATGCTAGAATTATCAATTGTGTATAAAAAACCACTGATAATAAAGGAGACAGCTGACATCTCTGCTCTGCGGGTATGAAGTCAGGCAAAAGAAAACATAAATATACAGTATTTAGTTTATAATCGTAATATTTTGTTGGTCTGTTGGAATCGCTTTAAGAGTGTTCTCGATTTAAAGTACCCATTGGACAATGTTTAAAACATAGTTCCCAGAGTGACAAACATTTTTTTATGAGTAAAACATGCCTAAAAAACATCATTATCGGCATCATCTAAAAAGGGTGAAATATTGTCCAACATTCAGTCGTAGAACAAGAGGCATCTGAGAGAAATCGACCCTTTTGCAACAAGCTATGTTGTTTTACAAGCAGATCTGGTCTAACTCAGACCCCCACGGTGCGCCTCCATCTGTGTGCTGGTGTCATTGTCTGGCACTGGAGTAGTCGGACATGGGCTGGGCCGCGCCCTTTGGTGCGTGCTCAATCAAAGGGGCACAGTTGGGAGCTCACGGCTTTTGTCCCGCGAGACGCTTTTGCACACGATCGCGGTGGATCCACAAAGCACATGGTGAATACAATGACGACATCAACCCCCGCAGAGATCACATGTGCCCAAACATCTTCTTTGTCTTAGTAGCACCCCTGCTACCGCTCACTCTAGCACCTGGTGTCCTAGTATGACAAACTAACTGTGCTTTAACAAATGCGTTTAGCAGAAAGAAATAAACAAAACGAAAAATGACTTGAAAAAAACCTTTCACAGAATATAGAAAATGTTCTGAAAAATGTCTGGTTCAGCCCGGGGTAAACAACATGTTGGCGTGCATTGGAGCTCAGCCTGGAACACTGATAAATACTTTGGAAGAGGCCATGTGTTTATGTGGATGTATCTCACTCTGTGCTCAAGACAGCACTCACAAATCCACGGGAAGGTAAACCAATAAAAGGCCTGCCAGTGCAGCGGCAGGGAGAGCAGCCTTATGACCACCGCCATATGCTCCCGGCCACACGGTGACGCTCATTTCACCTCGCACTTGTCTGTCACTAGTAACAGAAATTCAGACGACCCAACTCTGACACTTCTACCCCATGAAAGTAAGTAAAAGGTGAAATCCCCACAAACTGAAGTCAACTTTCTTGTGTGTGTTGTTTGACAAGGGGCACACCACATCATTAAGTCAGGATTAAACCTGATGTGCTTCAAGTGCCAAAAGTGCTGAAGTAAATAACTACATAGTAATTGTTAAGAGCCTTTCAGATGAAAGACGGATCAAAAAGATGATAGGTTGGTTCGAATCATCCTATATTTATATATAGGATGATATTTATGCATAGGTATTTAACATATTTACCCAGGCCTTTAGCCCTACACAGCAGGGCATTGCATAAGGCTGCACATAGAGGCATGATGCTGAGCGGATGCTTCATGACAAGCAATTTCTTACAGGCTTTCATCAAACATCAAACAGCCACATGTTCCTGGGGGACTAAAATAACTCCTATTTTACACACTTCCCCTGTCAGACTGGTGACAGCCCAGGTCAACCAATTTCATGTTTGGCCAAGGGCCACATGCTCACCATGTTACCAGTCTGTATGATGCATACCAATATAAAACAGACCGTGGCAATGATAATGTACACATACTGTGTCAACCCTGTTGGTGGCAAGATGTTCAACTGCACCAAAGAAAGTAAAACCGTCAACAACAAACCGTGTGGCAATATCGCCAGGTTTTTTTTATTTTTTGCGTGTTTCTAAGAAGCTTTTATTCAAGTCCAACCCGTGTCTCCTGTGTCTCCTGTGTAGCCTGTCCATGGGGTGGCCTGCCACCGATGAAGGACAAGGCCAATAATTGCTGACCAGGATCAATACTGCAGTGCTTTGGCGAGGGGAACCCTGCAGAGTTGCTAACCTCTGCCCAGTGCCACAGCGACACTCGCTTGACCACCAGGGCAATTATTGTGCAGCTTTCTTGTGTGATTCTTCAATTGCTGGCGAAAGAAGGCAACAGACAAACCTAACGACCTCAGTCACACACAAAGCCTCCCGCTCCGAGGCTCCAGTCGAGGGTTGTGTATTGAAAGGTGCCCAATGCCCAGGCGCCCTGATGCCAGGCCCACTGGTGACCAACATAAAAAATGGGGTTTAAACAATTTAACACTGCCATCCTCTAAATACCCATAAATCTTTTTTTAAACATTAACATACAAACATGTAAAACATATGAAGGACTTAATATTATTTTAGCAAAGACATATTTACCATAGCAACCCGCTGAGGTGAACAATCTGAACTGGACGCAGATCACCACCGCCATTTTTAAGATACTGGGGCCAATAATATTATTTCAGAAACCCAATTATATGCTAATTTCTTTGAGGGCACATTTGGACGGATAAAGCATTTCCCTGTTGCAGCACTTTACAAAACGGTGTGTAGTAATCCTCTCTGCTGCTCGCGGCAGACCGCCTCGGCAAATGTGAATTACCATTTGCACTGGGGGAGCTTGAGTGTCAAAAGAGGGAATATTTCCAGCCCCCGGGTTCGGCAGTACGTAGTAACGGTGTGCATGCGGTGTTTCAGAGCGTTGGGTAACACTGTGTGACGGACAGCAGCAGCGGGGGGCTCTGCATCAACTTGGTTACTCACATTAAATTTGATGATGTCATAGATCAGGTAGCGGGGGACAGGCTGTCCGTTGACTTTATCAATGATCATCTCCTGCAGGAGGAAAGGGGAGAGAAAACACCCGTCAGCATTTGCCATGTACACATACGGACATTTCTATTTTCCTGTAAAATTCCTAAACTTAAGGTTATGAGTAACTTCACAAGAGTTAAAGTGCCCTTGCTCGTATTGTGTGATACAAGCATGAAAATATTCAATCTTATTATTAAGCATTATTATTTATGTGCCTTGTTTAATTATTCAGTAGGAAACAAACTGATTGCCTCTGAGTCCTGAAATAACACATTTTCTACACCTGTAAAAAACGCTTTCCATGAATGAATTCATCATGTGAACTACAAAAAAACAACAACACTACACACATGCACACAAACAGATAAGGCAGCATGAGTTAAAAACACATAATATAATTCCTAGGTGATCCACAATATCATCGCAGATAAAATAGGCGTGATCACGTCACGATGCACTGAGAGCTCCATCCATCCCTCCGTCTCAGAGAGCGGTCATACAGAATGGAAACCGAGAGGAATCA
>OOFH01047597.1:0-16580 GCA_900323355.1 Merlangius merlangus
TGGAGATAGTGGCTGCTGCCCGGGCTGGCAGTGGGGGAGACACAACGTTGTGCTGGTGGTGCCAGTGTCTGTCCTGTTTTCATCACACAGACATTTGTAAATACAGGGCAGCCTTATGCTAAGAGTAGCCGACTGTCCAAACGTTTCTGGTCGTGCTGCTAAGCTCAGACAAATATGAAATAAACAATTGACAGACTGCTGTTCAGTTTTAGGATGCAAACCAATGATTCGCCGATCGAAACTATGACCCAACACTGTACTATTATACCTTTTTTTTTTATATAGTTTCTTGGTCACAGAAACGGCAATAAGACATGATTTTAACTACTTGGGGCTAATAGGCTTTTAAAGCTGGTGATCTGCATGTATGTCCTTATCTCGTGCGGTGGGTTTCAGAGGTGAAATAAACTTTAGATCCACATAATATCCACGTCTGTCGGGTTTTGATGAAAGCTGGTCTCCTCGCTGCCAGCACAGCTGTTGCCGCAGATTAATTAGTTTATTATCAGAGATCTACCTAAATGTGCCTGCTCGCGTTTTCGTGAATGTATTGAGGAATATACTACAGACTGTCCTGAGAATTTAATTTCATGGGTTTTGCTGAAAGATTGAAAAGCTGCTAGGGGCCGTGTCATTACATCCTATTAACAGATTGTGCCATACTAAATGAGGGTGAAGCTGTGGAGTTGCATGTTAACACTTTTATGTTCCGTAGGGAGTTTGGCTAAACAATTACCTCACAAGTACATTTATTGAACAGAGATTATTGTTAATGATTTCAACAACACCAAGTAACAGATCTTGTATTTTACGTGGGGAAAATGTTTGCATTCGACTACAGACGCCGTCATGAGCAATCACATTATAGGTAAGATATCAAAACAATGCTGAACCTTTCTTTTAATGTAAATACCAAGTACCATTCCATTCATATACTTTATGGTAATGAATAGGCTAAAGCACACTGAATACAAAGCTTGGATTTCAAACTCACCTGTTCTGACTGCTTCAGCCGTAATCTGTCTTTTTTTGTGATATATGCAGCCTTTTATTAATCCGTTTTTTAACTAGGATTAAGATTAATTTGGTATATTTGGCTGCAGGTAACACTTGTTTAAGGTAGACATTGACCGTTTAGGTGGGGGAAATGTGCACTAATATTGTAGGCCTATAGCAATTAGGCCTACCACAATAAATCGAAAATATTGACGCGAATAATTAAAGCAGCCCAGACTTCTGGTTTGGATATATAAAGCCTAGGTTTTTGTCCTGCAGTTATATTCCCTCCATCTTGATAGGCTTACTTTTGGAGGGCTTTAAGAATTAAAATCTGTTAATTTACTCCTGTTCCTATTCGCCTCCCTCGGTTATTCTCCATCGCAGTAGACACCAGAGTCGTGGGTTGGGCCGATCTGTGGAGACGAGCGCTCTGGAGCACGTGACCAGGGTAGAAAAAAGGCTCGGTTGATAAGTGCGCTCCTGCTCCCGAGCAGCGAGACACGGCCAGCTGCTGTCCATGCAAGGTGCGCTCACTGCAGGAGGAGAGGCGCAACAAGACAGGGACCGGGCACTTTTTTTCGCTTTGTCGTGCTGTTGAACATTTTGTTTATAATTGGGAAAATTACAATTGGAAATGTTTCTACAACATTTCACTCACTCAAATCGTTTTAGCGCCAGAGTTGGAGTAAAGGATAGTCCGCTGTTCGTTTGAGGAGTTTCTGTGGATCTGGGAAGATAATGTGAGGTAGATAACCTTTAGTTTTAAATCCTTTGTTTGGGATTGTGCTTTGTTTTTTTATTAAGCTATGGTTTACTGTCTTTTGCTTTTGTTTGTTATGTTCAATTCATTTTGGCGACTCAATTGATCTATTATTTTCTAAATGTGAGTAATTTTCCATTTTTTTGGGTTGTTGATAGTGGTAAGTAGCTCATTATTATTTTCCAGTTTAATTGAAAAAAAGGGGTGGTATTTATCTTTTATCGTAAAATGCATCTTGCTTCCCAATTTAGATATGGTTTATGAAATGGATTTCTTTTCTGTTTTTTGTATTTTTTCACCCAGAAATGTATTGCTTGATAATGTGATTTCTGCAGTTTTTTCCGTACAATGAGAAAGGTCTAAATAAATATTTTTCTTATATCCAATATAGGTACGCCAAACATCAAATTTGACTGCAATATCCTCCCCCAGACACAGCCATGAAATCTGTGCTTGATGGTGTGGCAGACACCACCTTCCGGACTATCACCTCGGGTTTGCAATATCTGGGCTCCAACGACGCCAAGTATGACGACCCCACCATCCACGCCGACTTCATTAAGGGCGCCTTCGGTATGCAAAAGCCCTCGTCCGCCTTCCGCAGCCACACGTTCCCCGACAAAGTACCCGTGGACGAAGATCTCATCCTCAAGGGCATCTTGCCCTACCCTACCAACGCCACGGAGCTCCTTGGCAACCGGAGCGCCTTCGGCGAGGACGGTGACAACATGCGCTGCAGCGAGAACTTCATGGACATGGAGTGCTTCATGATCCTGACGCCCAGCCAGCAGCTGGCCGTGGCCGTCATGTCCCTGACGCTGGGCACCTTCACCGTTCTGGAGAACCTGGTAGTGCTCTGCGTCATCTTCCAGTCCCGCACCCTCCGCTGCCGGCCCTCCTACCACTTCATCGGCAGCCTGGCCGTGGCCGACCTGCTGGGCAGCGTCATCTTCGTCTACAGCTTCCTGGACTTCCACGTTTTCCACCGGAAGGACAGCACCAACGTGTTCCTCTTCAAGCTGGGCGGGGTCATCGCCTCCTTCACGGCCTCCGTGGGGAGCCTGTTCCTGACGGCCATCGACCGCTACATCTCAATCCACCGGCCGCTCTCCTACCGGCGCATCGTGACGCGCACCAAGGCGGTCATCGCCTTCTGCGTGATGTGGACCATCTCCATCGTCATCGCCGTGCTGCCCCTGCTGGGCTGGAACTGCAAGCGGCTCAACACCGTGTGCTCCAACATCTTCCCCCTGATCGACAAGAACTACCTGATGTTCTGGATCGGCGTGACCAGCGTGCTGGTGCTCTTCATCATCTACGCCTACATGTTCATCCTGTGGAAGGCGCACCACCACGCCGTGCGCATGCTGAGCCGCAGCTCCCAGAAGAGCCTGGTGGTGTACTCGGCCGACGGGACTAAGGTGCAGAGCACCAGGCCCGAGCAGACCCGCATGGACATCCGGCTGGCCAAGACGCTGGTGCTCATCCTGGCGGTGCTGGTGATCTGCTGGGGGCCCGTGCTGGCCATCATGGTGTACGACCTCTTCTGGAAGATGGACGACGACTTTAAGACGGTGTTTGCGTTCGCCACCATGCTGTGCCTGCTCAACTCCATGGTCAACCCGGTGATCTACGCGCTGAGGAGCAAGGACCTGCGCCACGCCTTCCTCAGCTCCTGCCACGCCTGCAGGGGCACCGGCCAGCAGCTGGACAACAGCCTGGAGTCCGACTGCCAGAGCCGCAACACACACTTGGCCGCCCACAGGGCCGCCGAGAGTTGCGTGAAGAGCACTGTGAAAATAGCCAAAGTGACCATCTCGGTGTCGAGTGAGACTTCCGCCGCACCTGTCTAGTCGGGCTCTCTGATGGGATGTACGGGTGAAGGGTGGTCGTCACCTCCAACCATTGAGGCATTGAGCACGCACTTAGAAAAGAACGATCCAGAAGAAAGGTTTGACAGAATTTCCTCTCCTGCGTCTAGCTATAGTGGTGAACTAATTATTTATGTTATGTTAATGTGCCAGTGTATTGTGTAGTGTTTCAGTGCCAAAGTGCCAAATGGTAGTGAGAGGAATTGGTAAGGACTGGAGGATATGAAGAACTACAAGACAAACCATTAGTCTTTTTCTACCACAGACGTCATGGATTCCGATTAATGAAGGCATATTATATTTTTGTATTGTAAATTCTAAATCAATATATCTTCATTTATGGGATAAGGGGCTACTGACATTTTTATTCGTGGATATTTGATTCTGTCACTCATGTGCATGAGAAGGAGAGCAGATTATTGCCCCTTGTTGCCTGAGGATATGTGTGAGTCATATCATTCCTTGGAGAAAAACAACAACAAATTTTGTCTGTTTTTCTTTAATTATAGTATTATCCACGTATCGTCTTTTATTTTTATTTTATTCAACACAATCATTCGTCCCTTGATTAATGTCAACTGTATGAAGATAATTGAAGGGTCACTCTGCTGGTGGGCAATCTGTAGAATAGCTTTTTTCTAAACTTTGCTGAATAAAACTGATTATGTTCTCTGCATAAAATTTAACGGCAGGAGAAAACAAAAAGATTCACATCTTTAAAGTAAGGCGCAACTATAACAACCCAAAAAATATACAGAAAAATCCTACATCTATGTTCAGATTCTATATGGTCCACTTCTTTACTCTCTAGCAGGTCGAACATTCTAGTAATGCGTCTTTGTTCAAATGTTTAGCTAAAAATTGTACAGTGTTTCTTGTGATACAAAAACGTGAAACAATAAAAACAAATGTTACATTTGAATGGCACATTAAATAATATTGCTAGCTTTCGCCTTAAGGCTGGACTCAGAGTGCTGGACACTGCTGTTAAATAAAGAGGTTTTGTCTGAATATAGCTGCTTTTTTCAAGTGTTTGGACTTGGATTAAGCCTTAAATGTTTGTGAAACTATGTGACTTAAGTAATTCCCCCACAAGCCTTTTGACAATTGCAGTTGAGTTGTTTTTGTGGTAGCCTCCTCTTAATGGTTGGGATAAATGAAAACAACCAATTCACAAAGGTTTAGTGAAATGCTTTTTATGTAACTTTAAATAAGACACGTCTGCTGTGAAATTGAAAGCAAAGCAAAGCCAATTCATTAGCTGGTAAGCTGATGGTCATTATGTGTGCATTTATTGAAATCAACTGATGATCCCATCGAAGCAATTGGGGAATAGTGATTTTCTAGTTGATTGTGTAATACTTTGATCCGTACATCTCACAGCACAATTGTTCTGTAGTCAATTATCTTGATGTAAGCTAACCAGACAGCTATCTATCAGTATGCTTTGCTGCCTCTTGTATTATTGAGTATTCAAGATCAAAATGTCGACTGTCAAGTGGCTTCTGTGCAATGGTGGCATAACAAAGGACTAAAATAAAAGAAAAACTTCTCTTTTGTCTTGATGTTTTTGAGATCGTGAAAATAAAGACAAAGCTGGTTGACTTTATGAACGTATTTTTTTGTATTGGAATTATGTCGAATTGCGGGTCCTACCATAAAGTATATTCGGTTTACATAATCTAATTCTGAAAGAACAGAATGGAAGCTGAGCAGCCACCGCAAAACATGTGGAACATCTTTGGCGCCCCCATGTGGACAGCTCTCTCTAAACTATGTGGCCGAAGGATCAACTCAGCAAACTTGAAACACATGTCATGTCACAGATGTTGCAATGCACACTGCAGGTTTGGTCACATTCGGCCAACTTGTATCCATTTAGTATTAAATACTACCAAAACAATCTGACTGATAATTGCATGCGTGTGTTTACAGTTGTAGAAAATATATAGCAACGTCGTAGGGAGTTTTTCCTCTTTCCGACCCATGACAGAAGAACAAGTATTTCGGGCTACCTGTTTGTAGGCATACATTGGTAAAGGTGAAATAATACATTTTTACATGTAAACGATCGGCTAGGCCATTACAAACTGTGAAATAAATAATCTTGTCTTGACTTCTCAGTGTGTTTATTGTATAAACTGCATGATTATGCTGCTAAAAAATATGTTATTGTTTAATCATTGACATGGCTACAAGCATTGCGTGTTTGTAATTTGAATTTATGATTAATAACATGTTGTTTATTACCAACTAAATATGTGTTATCAGGTGATCTTTGAACATAAGGATACATAATTGTAATGCCAATTAGAATAACAAATGTCAGGGATTAATCAATTCAAATAGTAGGCCCTAATAACGATAATAATCATAATCATAAAAGTAGCCAAATAAAAATGTATCCATAATAATAACAATGGCTCAACATTTGTTCTGTCTATGTTACCTAAATGAATATTTAAAAATACAGTAACTATAAGCTATAGTACTGCCTCTACAAAAGCATTCTCGAAAGAAAACCGGTGACGACACAAACGTTTAGAGAAACTTTTTGTTTTTGTTTTGTTTCAAACAGACCCGATTTAAAAGGCCAAGCATGAATTGTGGGATATGTAGTTCGTTTTCTAGAACCAAGCGCAAGCGACCATAATGGTTATAACAAAAAAACATCAAGTACCGACACGACTTCCGTGTTTGCGCATGCCCAGTAGAAGGTAACCGAAAAGGCTTCGTCTGTGTTTGGACGGTCGTTTTGAAATCGGTAGCACGGTATCTGCTGTCATCTAATTCCATACGCTATTTCTACAAAGTCAACCCGCACAGAAAGTTAAATCTTAAACTTAGCAATCTGTGTACTGCAACATTAGTTGTCGCAAAGATAGTACGAGGCGAGAAAAACTGGTATCGCGCTGACGCCGGAAGCTCTGTATCTTTACCAAGCTAACGCTAGCTCGTAAAAGAGCAACAACTCGGCCTAGATTAGGGAAAGCAGTTGGCTCTCAGCATTCTCTGTTGATCAGATTTTAGGATAATTCTCGGTACAATGGCTTGTGGTGCTACTCTGAAGAGGACCATGGATTTCGATCCACTAATGAGCCCGGCATCACCCAAAAGGAGGAGATGCGTCCCGATCACAGCTGCTTCCACTTCATCGCCACAGAAGTATCTGCGTATGGAGCCTTCGCCATTTGGAGAAGTGGTTTCCTCCAGACTTACAACCGGTAGGGATCATTTCATACAAAACATCATGCTTATAACTAATTATCTCACGGTATTAGACGTTGCTTTGCCCGATCGCGTTATCTGCCAGCTGGACGGGCGACTAATTGATATGTCTACGATGTCTTGATTTCTCAGAACAAATCCTACACAACATCAAGCAGGAGTACAAGCGGCTGCAGAAGCGCCGACACCTGGACAGCCTTCCGCAGCAGGCGGACGGCTGCTGTCCCGCGGACCTCCAGAGTGCTCCGAGTGGATCGTCAGGTAACGACAGACTGCCGCTGAGAGCCGTGAAGACCAACCTCAGCCTGGGTTAGGCTGTGGGATGTAACAAAATGTCTGATGTCGTGACCTAATCAAACGATGTTGGTCACGCAGATTCCATTGCAACAGAATATCTCTTCTGCAAATGTTCGACGGCATCCACTTTTAACTAATGGGTGTCTCGGATATAATCATTTACAATGATTTTGTTTTACACAATTCCTAGTATGTCTGGTTCCTATTAGTGTACATGGTACATCTGCAAATTATCTTGTAGATGCCCACAGTACAAACCAAATTAATCCCATGTAACATACAATTAAATACATATACGGGACATTAATATTTAGGGAGACGGACCATGGTGGTCTTGATATGAAATCATCTTGGCAAAACGACATTGATTTTTATCCAGCCCATGTTGCACGAAGTGAAGCCCCACACCTGTAGTGACCCTGTCCATTGGCTGTGTGCAGGGAGCTGCTCCACGTCCCCCAGCAGGAGAGAGCAGCCGCTGTTCTCCCTCAGGCAGGTGGGCATGATCTGCGAACGGCTTCTGAAGGAGCGGGAGGAGAAGATCCGTGAGGAGTACAACGAGATCCTGACCTCCAAGCTCGCAGGTATACTTGGCACGCCATTGGAGAACCAAGATGCGTAAAGCGCTGGCGCTTGAACGAGCTTTATTCACATGTGGTTGGTTTTTTTTTCCAGAGCAATATGACGCCTTTGTCAAGTTCACACATGACCAGCTGATGCGACGGTTTGGAGAGCAGCCAGCTAGCTGTAAGTAGTTATGTGATAAACACAATTCTGGGTAGACAACAGTATGTCGAAAACAACAAATATTACATTAACAAATGTTAAATGCAGATTGTGACACTCCATGATATTGATTTATTTCTGCTAAGGAAATGTTGCCTGTACATTGCACCTATTACATTATGTGTAAGACCTTGAAGAATGGATGCTGGATCCTTAATATCGTGATAATAAAAATTAATGATTAACTTTTCTTATATTGCCATAATATTAAAGTCAAATTGTGCCATAAGTTAAGCTAACACTCTAAAAGCCTTAAATCAAGTGAGACGTTGACACTGACCTGTGCCATGCCCTTCTTCTGTCTTGTCCCTCAGATGTTTCCTGAGTGTCGTTGTGTGACGGCGGATCACCTTACCTATTGCTGCGAGCTACTCCAGGGAACTGGGTCTGCTTGGACGTGCCTCCTACCTGTGCCATATTGCCTGTATGTGGACGCACTGTCTGCAGCCTCAGACAGTGGCATCCACATCTGCTATCGCAGCTAGTGTGAGGAGGGCTTCCCGCTGTCTACCCGTTGAATGGACCTTTGACTCTCTTACCGATGGCCTCTTTTTACTGCCGTGTTGCTATTTATTTGGCTTTGTTTCGATGCCTCTTATAAGGCCACCTGCTACATGCATTGCTTTTTTCCCTGACAAAGTTGATTGTTTTGCAGAAGTGATCTTACCTGTATAGCTACTCTTAATGTACATTTTAAAGAAGGGATTGGTCACCCATGGGTGGTCGGATCAATAAACCTCTCAGACTGGACAAGAGAAATGTTTTTTCTTTTCAAGAATTGTTTCACTATGTATGGAAATTACTGGAATTCAGTTTGTATACACTGTATTCATATTGTTTTGGTTATCAAAATATCAAGTTATTTGCTAAATGTGTTGAGACATTGGTTCAAGTTAAATAAATTCTTTTCACAAATGTGTTAGTTAAGTAGTGTCATGCCTCTTTAGTTTAGTGACTAATGAGATTTGTTGGCAAGATGTAATGATTTAAGTGTACATTTTAATTTGTAACTACCAAAGATTCAAGATAATGTATTATTCATTTCAGACATATACACAGTATACAGTGAGATGAAATAGCGTTTCCCAATAACATAAGGTGCAACATAGAGCGACAGTAACATCAACAACATTCTACATGTAACCAGTAAAGTAACTGAATTTGTAGTGCAGAAATATAAATATGACTGTCTGAGTAGTGCGGGAATATAAATATGAATATAATAAAATAAATGAATATAAAGCAATAGTGCATAAACTAAGGGCAACAGAGATGATCAGATCAGTCCCTTAGAGTTGAGGAGTCGGATGGCCTGGGGGAAGAAGCTGTACTGTAGTCTGGTTGTGACGGACCGGATGCTCCGGTATCTTTTGCCAGACGGAAGAGGGGAGAAAATTTGTGTGAGGGGTGGGAGGGGTCATCCACAATGCTGGTTGCCTTGCGGATGCAGCGATTGGTGTAAATGTCTGAAAAAAAAGCACATTATTTTAAACGGTACTATAGTTAATTTTCTTGATTGAAAAAGAATACTACCATATAGGCTCAGTCCTGAACGTAGCGACCCGGGTTCGATTCCGGCCCTTGGTCATAGGCTGCATACCTTCCCCTCGCTTACTCTAAACATACAAATGGAAAAATAAATCCCCCAAAAAATAATTTATAATAATCTGAGATGATCGTTAGATTTACTTAAAAAAAAAAAAAAAAAAAAATGTTACAATAAATAAAAAGGGATGGAATGATCGTTTCTCTAGACTGCATAACATGGTGTGGACGTGGGGTTCGCTTCAGCTGCGGCGAAGATAATTTCAAGCGAACCCTTTTTATGTCTTGGTGTCGTCAGCAAACGAAGCCTTCTAATTGGCTGGGGGAGAAGGTGGCGCAGTTAACAAGGAAGTAGAGGAAATATCAAGTGGAAGCTGAGCCGGTTGCCTTTCATAGTCAAACAAGTACATTAAAATGTTTGATTATTATATGTAGTCTTGCGCAAATGGCTTGTTTCTTTAGAAGAAGCATTGCTGCAAAGGTATTTACTTGGGGACGTTGCTGTGAAATAGTGTGGTGCATGTGCACGTTTGCAATAGCTTGTCCGAAACTCAATAAAGCCCTATAATTTAGTTTGTATGAGGCTTATGATGTCACGAAAACTATACTTTGTCTAATAGTATCTATTCAACAAAGGTCCTTAATATTCTGGTAGTGGTTATAGCTTATAATAATCTTTGATATCTATCAATAGCTGGCAAGGACATTGCATCAACCAGAAGATGTCTTCATTCCAGCCCTTCATGCTGCTCCCGTTTTAAAGAAACGGTAATGTTTGTGTATGTGCTATCTCGCCGAATCAGCTCAGCTTATTATAACAATGTTCCTTAAAGTTTAATATATATTATTTTTTTCAGTCAATCTCCTGATTTCAGAGTGCCGGTCAGTACGCTCCGGATGAAAGGCATCCTACCGTCACACGGAGATGCGCAGTTGCAGGCAGAAGCGCTGGCCAATGAGGTTCGAGCATATAGCCTACAACTAGCAGGTTGACTACTTTATCACACGGATGCATACCCCCACAAACTTTTTTGAAGTATATTTCTAAAATGTACCCTCTAATATATAGGCCTAAGCCATATAATCTTAATAGGCTAGACATTCTCATTTTCAATAACTATTATCTAACTTAACTATTTATACTTTCCTGCACAGTTGAATCAGGACAATGTAGTGAAAGAAATATCGACAGGACCTGGTGGGATGATCACCTTCAAAGTCCACCGTAAACTTCTGGTGGAGGTATACTGCATTTGTTTACCTTTCATAATCAATAAAACTGATACAAATGTACTCTCACTTCTGATTCACACTGAAAACTTTTCATGCCCTTAATATTGGTGTCAGAAAATGTTGGAGCCCTTTGGAGAAGAGGATACGATGTTCGGTTTTAATAGTGAACTTTTCAATACTGTCAAGAAAGGAAAAACGCTGGTGGAATTTAGGTATACACACACACACAAACACACGCACACGCACAAACACACACACCCTTAGATGTTTAACCCATATTTGTATTTCATGCTACAGTTCTCCAAATATTGCAAAGAAATTTCATGCTGGACACTTGCGGTCAACTATCATAGGTGAGCAATTTTATTTTATTTGTACAATATCAGTTGTAGGTAACATTATTGAAATCTTCAGAACTGACTACAGATATATCCAGGTTTTGTAAGTATTACATTACAGTATTACATTGTGAATTTAAAGTGGATAGTAAATTCATATTAATCTGCTATACTATACAGGTAACTTTATCGCCAACCTCAAGGAGTCTCTTGGGAACCATGTTATTCGAATGAACTATCTGGGAGACTGGGGCATGCAGTTTGGTGAGGGAATAACACAAATGCCTGCTTTGATATATTTCTATGTCCTCAAAGCCGGAACCATAATTATAACGGCCTCCTTTGTCGTGCTTCAGGTCTGCTGGGGGCTGGCTTTGAACAATTTGGAAGTCAAGAAAAATTGAATGTGAATCCCTTGCAACATCTATTTGATGTGAGTTGACCATGGCTTTTTACTGAGCATTTGACACCCTCAGTATTGCATGTTAGTGTTTTATGTGTTTGTTATTAATGTGTTATCATATATACTGTAAAAATCCTAATCCTTGAATGGATATTTCCCAGTAAGGACAATGTGGCAGTTAGGTCCTTGTGTGTGACGTGTCCTTTTACCTTCAAGGTCTATGTTCGAGCAAACCAAGAAGCAGAGCACAATAAGGAAGTCCAGCTGGCCGCCAGAGAATTCTTTCAGAAGTTGGAGCAGCATGACAGCCAGGCCGTGTCACTGTGGCAACAATTCAGGGAAATTACAGTGAAGGAGTACCAGCAAGTTTACAAGGTACACGTCCAGCGCACAAGGTCCGGGGTCAATTAAGGTTTTATAACCGATCTGGAAAGGCAGGTGGAGGGTGGTTTAACGCTCCCTGCAAAATTACTTCCTTACCTCCTTTGATATGACGCCTTTCCAAGTGAAACCTGAATCTATGAAAAGGCGCTGACCGCCTTTTCCCCTTGAAGTAAAACTACCCTGAAATATTCCCTCAGTATTTTGTGTTTAATCAGTTGTGAGCCATGTGTCGTTTAGAAGTGAAGCAGAGAGAAGAGAAAACATCATTATAGCAAATACAGTCAAATGTGTTCTTCTTTCCCCCCTTGAACGAAGTTCTGACCGTAACACCTAATAAACCTTTCAGCGGTTGGGCGTTCCCTTCGACGTCTACTCAGGGGAGTCCCTCCACCAGGACCAGGCCCGGGAGGTGGTGCAGCTGCTCCAGACCCGCGGCCTGCTGAAAACCACAGAGTAGGTTCATGTAGAACCGCTCACAGGCACATGGAGTCAATCCTAACTAAATACAAGAATGACTGAGGCACAGGGGCTTAGAGGATAGGACATATATATATACACAGATATATTATGGGATTTATTTTAAAGACTGTTGAAGGGTACGGCCCCGATACACAAACAGACACCGAAGCCTTTGACACCGAACTACTTGACTGGGTTGTTGATATAACGGGAGGATATCGACAGGGTGTGGGTAATCAAACGCACAAAAATCCAGAACTTGGTGTTGCGTGATGTTTCTGGCCTGATGGGAGGACAATGGACGCAACCGGCTTCGATCAGACCAGGGTTCCTATTATCAGAATTCATCTTACAAAAGATAAAAAAAATCCCTCGCATCCTTCCCGTAGACTCATAGACGATTCATAGACGGCCGATGTCGGGTTCGTATTGTTTTGTTTCGCAGGAGGGGAACTAGTGTGGTTGACGTCTCCGCAGAGGGTGACATGTCCAGCTGCTCGACCGTGTTACGTAGTGACGGCACCTCGCTCTACATCACCAGGTCGGTGGCGGTCCTCCGATGATGGGAGAGCGCGCACACTTTTGAACATGCTGTTTATGTTCACCTTTTACTTCACTCAAATATAAAGCAGTCACTAAGTTTAATGTTCAAGAACCCGCTCACCTAATTTATGCAAAAACAGCCAAAGCCGGTGAGAGATAAGTCTGTATTGAAGGTATCCTTGGACATAGACATGTGCTCATGAGGTATTGCTCTTGATGAACTGGTTTAATTATATTAGAATTTGTTTGTTTTGTATTTGCAGAGATATTGCTGCAGCTATAGACCGCAAGGAAAAGTTCAATTTTGATGAGATGATTTATGTGGTAAGCAAGCACGTGTGCTTGAATGTTCAGTAGGTGCGGTTGTGTGTGTGTGTGTGTTTGTACGTGTTCTTCGAAGGCTTCAATGTACACAATGTGGTTTGAAACATAAACATAATTAGATCGTGTTTTTATTGTTCTCTTTTCCTTTTGAAGACAGACAAAAGTCAACAGAATCACTTTCTGCATTTGTTCCACATCCTACGCCTCATGGGACATCCTTGGGCTGAGAGGTAGAGAGAAAACACACCGTCATGTCCCCGCGCACACCGCTACAAAACAAGCCTCTACCCAGCTAATGCTGATGCATCAGACCATCAGGGTTAGTGTGACCTGTGTGTGTGTGTGTGTGTGTGTGTGTGTGTGTGTGTGCGTGTGCGCGCGTGTGCGTGTGCGCGCGTGTGCGTGTGCGCGCGCAGCTGTCGGCACGTGTCCTTCGGCCTGGTCCAGGGCATGAGCACCAGGAGAGGAGAGGTGGTGTTTCTGGAGGACGTCCTGGACGAGGCCCGCGCCCGGATGCTCCACAACATGCAGCAGGCAAAGAGTAAAAATAATTTCCTTGGATAGAAAAACAAAACAAAATAAACAGTTTTATAGCAGAGTTTAGTTATAGAACAGTCCAAGCAGGTGTTCAGTACCAGCATGTCAGGACTCTCCCTCGGTGTGTGTGGTGATGGCGGGCTGCCCCCCCACCAGCCATCACCACACACTCCACACAGAGTAAACAAGACTTTGCACAAGTCTTTCCCTCACCGTCTCCAAATGTATCCACCAGCCACCAAGGAAATGGCCGACCCCGGTGACACGGCGGAGAAGGTTGGGATGAGCGCCCTCATAGTTCAAGTAGGTTCACGCACCGTCAAATTAAGTGGGGTGAATGTTGTGGATGCTTTTAAATGTTGGTCGTCCTTTTATATATGCGCTGAGCTAGACTGCTCTTCATCACTTCTCAAACGCCCTCATGCACTGCCACCTGACTCGCCCCCCCGCGTCGTCATTGGTCAACAGGGTTGTGGTTGATATTGCTCTTGAGATGTTGAGGCAATAGGTCAGCGATCTGTGGTTTGCGTCTTGTGTTGGGCTCCGGTTGATGAGGTGTCTTTTCCATTCAGGACTTTAGAGGCCCGCTGGAGGCAGACTACAGGTTTGACTGGGACCGGATCCTCCAGGCCCAGGGAGACACCGGCGTCTTCCTGCAGTACACACACGCACGCCTGCGAAGGTAGCAGCCACCTCTCAAACACCTAAACAGTACTTGTGCACCAAAGTTTGTCCCCAACTGGTTGTTTATAAGGATGCATGTGTTCATAAACCAGTTCCTGTTGGATCAGATATGTGTGATTTTGTGTCTTTTCAGTTTGATACGGACTAATAGCACTATGGCAGCCAAGGAAATTGATCCTTCGCTCCTATTGGAGCACAGAAGCATTGCTATCCTGCAGCATCTTCTCCGGTAAGTAAGTGTGTGTGCTCATGGGCCAAGAGCATTCAAGCCCCTCAACGGGAGTTTGATGATCTGCGAATCATTAAATGATCTAGATGCATCTATTTTTATTGGTGTATTTTGGTGTCTCTTTCCTTCAGTTTTGATGAGGTGTTATACCAGTCCAATCAAGACCTGCAACCCAGACACCTGGTCACCTTCCTGACTAAGCTCAGGTGAGCGTACATGCTGTTGAACCCGTTCTCCGGGTTTCCATTGTGCATTATGTATAATAGAAGACGACAGACGGTGCAATCTTTATGATGGAAACATGTGATTGCAAAATGTACCTGTCTACATTCCCTGAATGGATCTGTGCTCCGTCTGTCTAGTCACCTGGTGGCCTCTGCTCTCAGGGAGCTGCCAGTCAAAGGAAGCCCCGACGACGTGGCTCAGGTGACCTTGTCTATTGCATACCTTATAGCACACATATATGGGAGTGGTTGAACAAGGGATCGGGTTCAGTGTCATTCATGAGTCGTTTTTTCTCACGATCAATTTGGGCCGTTGAGAAAAATGCACTATATACAAAAGTTAACTTTTGAAGTTTGTTTCCATTTATTTGCACATTATCGAGTTTGCTAACAATTCTTGATATGGTCCCAGCCTAAATTTAGCTACAAACCAAAAAATATTTATTAATTATATATTTATTAAATATTAATATATAAATAAATATTCTCTATTATTCTTAAAAGGGGCACCATAGGCCAGCACTATTACAGAGATTCCAGATGCAACAACTAAATAGGAATATATTGTTCAGTAACAGATGGCAGAGACGCTTACTGTCCCCGTCGTCCCATTGGGACAAAACACGAGCGTGACGCCGAGCCACAGTGACTCAACGTTGGCGTTTGTTTGTATTTCAACAGGCCCGGTTAAGACTGTTCAGCGGTGCCTGCTCAGTCCTAGCCAGCGGAATGAGGATCCTGGGCATTAAGCCTGTGGAGAAAATGTGAATCTATTCAGACTGAACCTTCAAAGATCATTGTAAATAAAACATTTTACATTCAAAACATATTCCTCTGTTCATTCATTTATTTTTTTCAAGTGTAACAAAAGGACTCCTTTCTTTCTGGTGGTTATATACTTTAATTAAGCTTTGAATTTGCTTTACGTTTAAAAAAGAAAAGGAAATCGAACTTGACAAAACATTTAAGAAACCACAGCATCAAAGTAGACAAAAGGTACAATAGAAACATGAGCCGACATGCAGTCCGTTGTGATTGGGCACTCTTTAACAGTCTGGTAGAATGGAAGCCTTGATTCATTACAGGCTTTATCGTGGAGTGGCTGAGTCCCAGCTAACCTTTCAACACATTCTTACCCTCTTCATCGACTGCAGTGGCCTGGCATTAAGCCAGTGTGTTTACAAGTCACCACAAATCGACGTCATTTTAACATTAGCCTCCGTCTGTTGTACGTGACCTTCGGCCTGAGCGTTGACGCGAATAGAATAAAAAAACAAGAAAATACCAGTCCATCGGAGGCCTTCCAAGGCCCCACCCCTTCAGACAGTGATCAACTTCTGTTTGAGCTCCTTGTCGTCAGCGCTGTACTGGGGCAGCTTGGCTGCTTCTTGCTTGGGCAGGCCATACAGGTAGATGGACACGCACACCATCATGGCTCCAGAAGCAAAGGTCACCGCTGGGAGAGAGAGCACAGTAAGAGACGCTACTTTAATCTGCACACGGTTAAACAACTTTTTTTTTAAGTCAAAAGTATGGCTTGATAATCCAGGCATCTGTTACTTAAATACACAAATGTTATTACTTAATAGGTGGTGCCGTGCTGCGCTTAGGAGGACTTACTGATCTGCAGACCGAACAGGAGGACCGACGCCACAGTGGAGATAACGATGGCGGCGGCGGCAGAGAAGCCCTTCATGATGTTGTCCGTGTACTTCACCACAACCGAGGTGTACAGA
>OOFH01047600.1:0-12428 GCA_900323355.1 Merlangius merlangus
GGCTCTGCAGTCCAGCGTGGGGGAGGTGTCCCGCCGCTGCGTAGGCTTCTTCCAGGAGAAGCCCACCTCCTCCAGCGTCCCGGCCATGCGCTCCGAGCTCAGCCAGGCCGTGGAGAAGATGGACAAACTGTACAACCTCTCCCACGTCTTCCTGCAAAAGTCAGTGCACTGCTGTCAGGGTAGAACACACTGTTATGGGTGATGGAGGTGGTGTTATTGTTAATGTTGTCTTGGTGGATTGGTTCATTTGGTGGCAGTTGATAGACAGAAATTACGATAATAAAAAGGACATAAAAATACATTACAAATTGAAATCGGCAGTGACCTCTTGATGTGAAGCAATTCCGATATTTATACTGTAAATATTGTGATTCAGATATTATGTGTTTTTTATTCGATTTTATCTTTTGTGTAGTATTCAGTTGTAGTTTTATGGTTATAACCTTGGGTTTTGGATTCTTCAGGCCTGTTGGTGTCCTTTGTTTTCTTTTATATGAAAGTGGCTGAATAGAACAGAACCTAGATCATGGGTATAAGCTATAAGTGAATTCAATACAGCGCCCCCTGTAGGATGGTACATCTTAATGTTTCCACTAAGATCACATGGATGACTCTGACTTCCTTATTGAAACAGACGACCCGTTTTATTTTATTTCTTTGAATTGGACAACAAAGTGTAGAGCACCGAAGTTATAAATCAGTTATCAGTTGAGATCATTATTTTAGCAATAGAATAATATTAGCGTTTTTATTATGATTTCAGTGAGGGTGCTGACAATAAGAAAAGCCTTATGTCACATGATGTAAAGTTTGCCCATTCTTTCTCTCCTGCCAACGCTCACTTTCTGGCTGACCTTTGACCTCCAGGCTGAAGACGGTGGACGTTCTGATGAGCCGGCTGGTGGACACGGAGGAGGTGGTCCGCAAGTACGAGAGCAGACTGAGCGACGAGGACACTGTCCCCGGCGACACCGCCGCCATGCAAGTCCTGAAGGAGCAGCTAGCGGTGAGAGACTCACTCACTCACTCACTCACTCACTCACTCACTCACTCACTCACTCACTCACTCACTCACAGAAGGAATTGTAAGCTTACAAGCTTAGAATGTTTCAAACTTTTAACACAAATGCAAAAACTCACAGACTCTACATAGCCCACGAACAAGAACTAATCAGAAGAAAAAAAGCCATCAAACCAAATTTTCCACCACTTAATACTCTATCTCTGCCTTGTTCTTCTCCACCCACGTCTCTAAAATCATCTAATCTAAGAGGCTGAGCATTTTTAATAATCATATCTAAACCTGAAATGCGTTTTCATCCTTTCCCGGGCTCCTCCTAGCCCAGGAATCAGACGAAGCTTGTGAGCTCATGTTTCCTCTGCTCTGCAGATATGGTCTGGCTCCCCTCCCATACAAAAATATTTCTGATAGACAAAGATAGACCGACCAAACACAAACGTCTATCTAATAAGAGACGCTATAAATGCAATGACAATTTCAACAACAACAACAACAACAACAAAGATGGCTGCCGCTGATGTAGAACATTCTGTTGAATCCGCTACAGACGCTATCAAACGAACTGGATGGTGTACTTTCACTAAAATAAGAAACCAAACACTGTTTGTTCGTTACCGTGAACAAACGGACTGTAGAATGCCGACCGGTCGAAGCTCTCTCCCGAGTGCTGGCTGTGATACCCTGTGTGCCCTGATTAGTGAATGCACCACAGGCGTTCTGCCCCACCCTGCCCCATAGTTCAATCCACCTGACCCGGGCCAGGTCAGGCCGCTTAAACCAGCCGTCGACCCCACACACCCCTCTAATCCTCTCCCCCTCCTCCCCTCTCTGTGTAGTCGTGGCAGGGGGAGCTGAGCGCTCAGGACGGCGTGCTCCGCTCGCTGCAGGCCGAGGTGGAGCGGGCGAGGGAGGCGGGCTCCCAGCTGGCCCGGCTCCACCCGGACCGCAGCTCGGAGCTGGAGCGCTACCAGGAGAGGGCCAATCAGATGGCAGAGAGGTGGAGCAACGTGGAGCGGCAGATGGAGACACGGTGAGCAGGGGGAGGCGAGGCAGGAAGGAAGGGAGGGGACACCTGGTCGAAGGGAGGGACGCTATGAGCCAGGGTAGTCTGAGTGCCAAGGGTTTTTTGACTCTAGGCCAAAAGGTTCTGGGTTTGATCCCCAATGATCCATACTTTTAGGATCCTTGAGGAAGTTTCCCAATATCTACCTGCTACTTAATGATCTGTATCTGACTATTATCGGTATCTGCATTCACTTTCTAACCCCTACCTTCTCCCTAAAGCCCTCTATCTGTGATGACTGCCTATCCCCTTACCTCCGCGTTAATGCGTATTGCTCCAGGACCTAGCTGCTCCTTAAAGCCCTTTATCGGTACTGTGTGTCTTTGGATAAGAGTATCTCCTAACTGGTGGGCTGGTGCATGTTGTTCCAGGCGGGCTGACCTGGAGGTCCTGGGCTCGTCCCTGCAGCAGTACCGAGACGGTCACTCAGGCCTCATCAGCTGGATCGAGGAGACCACAGAGAGACAGGAGAACACACAGCCGGGCCAGATGGACAGCAAGGCCCTGTCGGAACAACTGGCTCAACAGACGGTCTGTATCAGGGTGGACAAGGAGCAACGTCACAAAACAATGTGCTTGGTTCAAATCAATGTTTGTGATGTTTTTCTAGTGGTTTACGTTTTGTTTCTTTAATTCCATCCCCAGGCCTTGGTGGTTGAGATCGAGGCGAACCAGACCAAACTAGACCAGTGCCAAATAAACGCCAAACAGTACTGTACCTCAGTCAAGGTGTGTATCTGTTTCACCAAACAACAGGATTTCTACTTGCTCATAGTGAACTATGATAAAGTATACTGTGTGTCCTAACTGTCTCTCCACACGTTTTTCTAGGACTATGAGCTTCAGTTGATGACCTACCGAGCCTTCGTGGAATCCACCCACAAGTCCTCCCTCAAGAGGAGGAGGATGCACTCCTCCTCAGACGCCATTTCTCAAGAGGTAAGGCAAACGACGAGGGACAGAAGGCCAATGAAAACTTGCCTCTCGACATTACCAGTTGCTAAGCCTATTCCTTTCTAGAATTCCTTTCATTATGTTTCTTTTCTTGTACACAATTTCATTGTTTTATGATAAAGAAATTAGCCTTTATTCAACTGTCTCTATCTCTCTTTCTCACAATTTCTCTATGCCGATGTGTATGCCTGAATGTATTCACCATTTAAGTTAATGAATGCATGCATTTGTCTGCTTGGGTCTGTAGTTCATGGACTTGCGGACACGCTACACCGCCTTGGTTACCCTGACAACGCAACACGTCAAGTACATCAGCGATGCTCTAAGGAGAATAGAGGAAGAAGAGGTTTGCACTTTTAATTGTTTAATATTTCCATCTCTGGTTTGTACATGCGCCTACATTTTTACTTTTGAAGTCTTTGTACATATATTTTCTCTTTGCTGATTTCCCTCTATCGCCCCTCTCACTAACTATACTGTGTGTGTGTGTGTGTGTGTGTGTGTGTGTGTGTGTGTGTGTGTGCGTGTGCGTGCAGAAAGAGGTGGAGGAGGAGATGCAGGCCAGGGTGGGCCCAGTCTCAGATCTTCTGGGCTGGGTGAAAGGTCTCCAGGGGCGGAGCCTGGGCCCCAACGCTGAGTCCTCATTGGCCGCTCAGCAGGTACTGTTATATATGTGCTCTATAAATACATTTTATATGATGCATTACAAATTAACATATTACAGAAATGTCATTGAGAGATTTTGGATTTGACTATGTATTTTCCTTTCCATTACATTCCATAAAAAATGTACCAAAATAGATTTTAGGAAATTAGCGATGCGCCTGAAATGAGAGTTTTATATTTTCTGTTTTCAGGCCGTCACAGAACAACTCTCCGCCAGGAAGGATGAGGTCGCTGAAGCCATCAGGAGCACCCAGGCGTTCCTACAATCTAAACAAGCCAGCAAGTAAGACACACACAAACTCACACTCACTTACTCACTCAACTCACTCCCACACAAAATAATACAGACCTCCCGACCCTTAAGTCCTCCTATTAACCTGGAGCCCCCCTGTGTTTCTTGCCCAGGTTGTCCCCAGAGGAGAGTGCCCGGGTCAGGGCCCAGCTGGAGGAGCTTACCTCCACCTACAGCCAGCTGTGTGACAGCTCCAGCCAGCAGCTCCAAAAGATGGAACACCAACTGGCCAAGGAGGAGGAGGAGAAGGTAAAAAAGGCAGAGAGAACCCGACACTACAAGAAACTGGGAATGGCACTGGGCAAGGTGGGAGAAAGGGGATGGATACAGGGGGGAGACAGGGGGTTGGGTGGATGAACAGAACACATAGGTGTAAAGGTTTGGGGGTAAAGAAGGTGTCTCCGCCTGTCCAGAAGGATGAGAACTTCAGACCTGCGTTTTATTTTCATGCAAGCTTTCGAAAACAACCTGCAGTCACGCTGATGTTTGTCTGCACAACAATGTCGCCACTTCAGCCGCGTGGCTTCTCTGAAGTGTGCTCGCCATCCGGGAATGAGAGGGTGTGTGTGATTGTGTGCGAGGACCGTTTGAATACTGTATATAACGAATCGCATGATGTGTTTGTATTGCTCGACCGCTGTGTGTTTTGACATCAGCATCAAACCGGGAATTGTGGAGTTGGTTTGATTTAGCTCCTCCAACCCTTTTCAGACACCAGTCCACTAAACCATCCACAAATTCAATCAGTAATTCATTTTATTTATTACATACTAAGCTGAGGTAACCAGTAAGAGCAATTGTTTTCATGTATGCATTGAATATATTGAAATTTCCATTTCAGTGACGATATTTAATGAAAAATCAATTTTGCAAAAAAAATGCTTTTAGCTTATTCTTTTGAAAGAATCACATGTGGACACAGGATGCATTGGACTGCGCTATCTGAACTGGGTCGTAGCACGGAGCGTTGTTTTATCACAGCTCCAGAATGTATGCATCTCTCATCTTCTCATGTCACGAAACCCTTCACCCTTCACACGGCCACCGTCATCTTCATCACCTCACTATCGTCGTCGTCATCATTATCCTCATCGTCATGAAACACATCAGCTTAAGGGCTAACATGGCTAATCTGTGGTCTTTGTGGTGCATCAGTAGGGTAGTGCTACCATGCTAGCAGTTATAGCTGTAGAACCCTAATTTGGTTTGCGGGTGACATTTCTGCTGTGTCGCTCGCTTAAGGATGCGCTAAAACGTTATTGGCTAACCGTTTCACATTTTGTTGTAGTAGTAGTAGTAGTAGTAGAGCAACATCATACTTGTTCCATTAGTTTCACTTTTTTGTTGGTAAACATTATAGATCTCATACAATCACTGTTGTGATATTCCATCATTTTGATGTTTGGCGTGAGATGATTACAGCATTATAAGTCAAAGTCAGCTTAACTGATGGTAATAGTTATTTAATAGTTGTTTGCTTGTGTGCAAGAATGCAGGCTGTGTGCGTGTGCAGATGTCGGTTTAGCTGAATTTGTTGGACTTATTAGGCAAAGCAGTGGTGTGGATTTCAGGATAACTTTCCTGTTTTCCAGTTTCAATGCTTGTTAACATGAATACCTCAAAACGCCCCGTTGCGTGAACGGCGGTCCATTCAAAAATGCTCTTATTCCCTGGGAAACAGAAGGTTTAGATTTTCAAGGCTTGAAGTGCACCAGAGGCCTGCTGTGCAACGTACTCACATCACCGTTTTGAGCATGATGTGTCCAGATCACGTGTGTGTGTGTGTCTTTGAGTGTATGTGTCTGTGTTTTGTTTGTGCTAATGCTCTAATGCAAATTATTCATGTGTGAAACTTTAAACCAGCATTTTGCTTGAAAACCACTAACAGCGGCCATTGGAGATTCCCAGAGGACATCTGAGTTCAAACCAGAAATGGAGTAAATGCTATAGTCATCTTGAATAAGTTCTCAGACAGTACATTAGTATTGGGTTATGAGTTATAAGGTTCAGGTCAAAGGTACAATACCGTATGCAGACCGCTTACTTCTCACCTGTTGCGCCTCGCTCTACCAAGCACAGGGCTGCCCACGATAAGGTAAGTGTGGCTCGCCCTCTCTCTCTCTCTCTCTCTCCCACTCTCTCTTTTACATTATCAAACCGGATTTACTTTCCCTCACCTTCTGAGGTTTTTCTTTTCGTTTATCTTTCTTGCTTTTTATTTGTGTTTGTTGCATAGCTGTGCATGCTTAGTGCTATTTGTGCGTATGATTTAATAAACGTGAAGAAATTTTAGCTATATGTTAGTTATACTGTGTGTTGATGCATTTTTTTCTTATAATTCTAAACATATGGTGGTGGGCTTACAACTTTTTAGATTACTCTTCTCTGCTAGATTATTATAATTAATTAGTTCTAGATTCACATTGAATTATTTTCAAAATTTATATACCTTGAAATTCTAGTATACATGGATTGATTGCGGTTTTTTCAATTTTTTCAGAAACAAACTGTTATAGCTGGAATCATCGACATGGGATCCATGGAAACCTTCTCAGTGTTCGCTGCAGCCCAGTGCGGGCTCATTGACCAGGAAACCTGCCGCTTCCTACTGGAAGCCCAACTCATCTCTGGTGGGCTCCTCCAGCCTCCCTCCCCTCAAAGCCTCTCACTGGAGCACGCCTTAGCCCAAGGAATGATAGACAACCACACCAGCCAATCGTTATCTTACTTGGAAAGGGCCTTGCATCTGGTGAATGAGACAAAATCAAAAGATGGAGAGAAGCAATGTCTCCTGCCAGTGGCTATAGCCTTGGAGGAAGGGGTTATCAGTGAGCACTTGGGGCTCCATATTCTAGAGGTCCACATGAATACAGGAGGCTTGAGATATCCCAGTGGAGAATTGGTGGATTTGGACACTGCCTTAGACCAGGGTCTTTTGCCTTCAAGAATCTACATTAAGCTCCAATCACAGCTCCAACGTAGGGAGCTTATTGACCCAAATACAGCAGAAAGGTTAAGCCTGTCTGAGCTACAGCAACGCTGCATAAGTCATGAAGATTCTGGCCTTCATCTCCTGCCGGTCAAACAGCAATCTGGAGGAACCGTCTCCCTACGTTCTGGAAGAAAAGTGGGCATCTTCCGCGCCAGCCAAGAAGGTCTTGTGGACCAAAATGTTGCTGTGAGGTTACTTGAAGCTCAGCTATTTGCTGGCGGTATTGTTGACCCACGTTCTGAACATTGTCTAACCCTTGATGAGGCTGTTAGCCAAGGATTGATACATCAGGATCAGGCATGCACTATACTGGCTCGGCAGCTCCAAGCTGGAGGAATACTGGACCCTCGCAGCGGTGAGCGTCTAGGCTTGGACGAATCTCTCCGCAGGGATCTTCTGTCTCCTTCTTTGGCTCTCTTGGTACTTGAGTCCCTGCGGTCCTTCAATGGGATGCTCTGGCCAGAATCTGGGGAACTAATACCCATCGCAGAGGCCCTACAGCAGGGAGGTATCTCAGAAGATCTGGCGAGAAATGTCCTGGGGCAACGTCATGTTGTTGGAGCCTTGTATGATGCAGGAGCACTTCACTTGGTACCTCTCAGCCAAACATCTGAAAATGCCCTGGATCTCAGTGGGGCCAAAGTCCTAAGCAAGATCCATATCCCTGATGTTCTCCCCAGTACCCCATCGAGTCCTCCATCTACAAATCGCATCAGCTGGTGTTCCACCAGCTCATCTCCTTCTCCATCCTCACAACCCCCTGGTTCCCTAACTACAGGGCATGTCTGGGACTCTACTCACATGGATTCTAGCGAAACACAAGAACAAGCAAAGCATTTGTTACTTTTGCACCTGATGACTCACAGCTATGTTGATGTCCATTCTGGGAAACGCCTTGTGCTTCTAGATGCAGAGCTTGTGGAGTTGGTCAAGGCGACTGGGCTGTCATGTGCAGACACTTCTCCTGGATATCAAGTTCAGGAGGAAGGAAGTAGTTTGATCGCTGGTTCAATGCAGACCATAGGGAGTATCAGAACACTAGTATTTAGTGCAGAGGGAGAGAGAGAGGAAACAACGGAAGTTGTAAAGACAAGCTGTCAATTAATCCCAAAGGATGTCCTCTCCAGTAAAATCATTGAACAAAAAGGCAGAACTAGTCAAAGTAAAAATGGTGTAGGTGACAGAGCCTTGCAGCAAACATCAAATCAGAAAATAGAGCCAGCAATCGGAGGGAAAGGTAAGAAAAAAAATGAAAATGTAACCGCAAAAGGTGAAATACAAATAGCTCCTCGTTCACAGAACTCTGCAGGAAAACCTCTAAGTCAGCAGGTAAAAAAGTCAGATCAACACAAAGAGGTGCGTAATAAAGAAGGTAGCTCACCTTCAAAACAAGCGGACACATCCATTAATCAAGACAATGCAACTTCTTCTGTAGTAAATACAGAAAGAGTCTGTGCTGAGTTAGAACAGGACCTAGCCATCGTAGAAAGTTCTAAAACTATAGATTCAGCAGGCTCCCAAGAAGTAAGATCTATGGGACATGCTCAAATTGTCCAAAAGTCGGACTTGGATTATAAATCACAGTTTATTAACCGTAACTCAGAGACAAATAAAACGGAGGAGGAAGCTGAGATGGAAAGGTTAACCATAGAGCTTAAACAGGGTGGCCTCCTGACAGAGGAAGGAGACAGGCTGCTCCCAGATGAGGCTGTAGCCCAGGGAATCCTCCCAGGCCAAACGGCAGTTAAACTCATGTCTCAAGCTGGTCTTTTTGGTGGATTCATAGATTCCACTAGTGGTGAGTTACTCAGTTTAGAGGACGTAATGCAGGAAGATCTTCTTGATGAAGACCTAATGTGGAGTGTTCTCAAGTCTGATAAAAGCCTATCTGGTGTAGTGGACATTGACAAAGGAAGTGTCTGTGGGTTGAGGGAGGCAGCTCAGAAAGGCTTGATCGACTCCAACACTGCTTCTCGCCTTCTGGAAGCCCAGGTGCTCTCTGGGGGAATTGTCGATTTAAATAGGGATGAAAAAGTGTCAGTAACCCTCGCAGCCAACCTGGGTCTGATCGAGGAGGATCAGAAAGAATCACTAGAGGCTTTAGAAAATGCTTACAAGGGAAAGGCCACAGAACCACAAACGGCAATTGCCAAAGCCACAATCCAACTACAGATGGAAGGCATTGTTGACCCTGAATCTCGGTCTCCTGTTCCACTGGAATGCGCCATTCAGAAGGGATTGATTGGTTCAGAGGAGGCTTATCAGGCACTGTCAAAACAGGTTGCTGAAGGGGGTATTTTACACCATGCTTCAGGAACAAGGCTGTCCGTTTCTGATGCTTTGGAGAGAGGACTGGTGGACCGCTCCCTTGCCCCGGGACTGGAAGAACTGCAGTGTGTCTACAAGGGGAACGTCAGCCTTTTATCACACCCAGAGGCTGCTCTATTCCAAGCTTCAACAGGAGCTATTTACAGCCTAGAATCTGGACGCAAACTGACACTGACAGAGGCGGTTTCCAAGGGTCTGCTTGAGGAAAAAGTGGCCAAGGAAGCTATGGCTTCTGCTAGTGTAACTCAAGGAGTAATTGATCCCCAATCCTGCCGTATTGTCCCTTATTCTGACCTAGTACACCAGGGTAAGATAGATCTTAACACAGGAAAACGATTTCTGGAGGTAAAACAGTTCAGCGGTATTCAGGATGAGCAAACGGGGGACATCTTAACGTTAAAGCAGGCCATTGCAATTGGCAAAGTTGACCCTGTACCAGCTTTGAGACTGCTCCAAAGCCAGGCTGACAGTGGTGGGATCATTAATGTCACCAGTGGAGATAGGCTCCCTCTGCCTGAAGCCTCTGAGAAAGGTTTGATTGAGGAGGATATGGCCAGAGAAATTGCCATCAACCAGATCACCAAAGGAGGCCTGATCCATCCTACTACTGGTCAAAGAGTTGCAAATCTTGATGATGCTATCATAGCAGGTCTAATCTCAAGTGAAATGGCCTTTGATATCCAGGAGAGCAAGACTTTAGCAGAAATAGATGAAGGTGAGGGTAGTTCTACACCAATGGTTTCCTCAAACAGTGCCTATAGCCCTGGTGTGGGTTCATCAGTAGCCAGCAACCAGGTAAAATGGTCAAGTGAAAGCTCTCTGTCAACCTCTCCACTCTTAGAGCAGTCAGGGATAGGTTTGGTGTTTAAAGAGGTGGATCAAAAGCAATTGGATTCTTTGACATCAAATCAGTTGAGCTTGTGTGATGCCACTTTAGAAGAAGATGCTGTAGAGCAGCCACTCTCTGAGCCTGACTCATCCATTGACCTGCTGGCTAAATTTGCCAGCAATGTTGGGAAAAGGATTCAGCAAGCAATCAATGAGATCAAACCTCAGAAAGCTGAGCTAAAACAGGGGCCAGGTGAGGCATCATCAATAAGGGAAAGTCATGCTGTCGGAACACGAAAAGAGAGTGATTATACTGATATCACCGCAGTACCATCCTACCAGGAATCAGACCCTGAAACATTCAACACATCTTCTCAAGTACAAGTTACAGAACATGTGACTATCACAAGATCAGTGGACCTACCTGTTAGGGCTGACAAGAAAAAGACAAGGCCAGCAGATGTCATGGTTTTGTCAGAGCATCATGAAGATGAAAATAATGAAAGAATGAAAGACGCAAAAGCAGATGATGTCCAGGAGGAGGGAAAACTCAAGGAAAGCCTAGGTGTAGATGTGCTTTCTCTAAAACAACTAGAACATGAAAACACCGAACAATGTGACGAAGCAGGGAAAAGAGAGATTGGAGAAGAATTGGAGGACACAGCTGAAACAATTCTAACAGGAGAGGGAACTGATGTGAAGCATTCAGACCAGAGTTTAACTGCTTCAGATAAAGAGGCCGAAGCCAAAAGCAAGAAAAAGAAGAAGAGCAAGAAGAAAGGCAGGGGAAAGGAAAGTGAAAATAAGCCACTACCTTTAGAGAAAAGCGATAATGTATCAGACATTAAACAAATGGATTCAGAAAATGAAGGGCAGTCTCAAGTTACAAAGTCAATCACTGGTGTTCCGCCATTACCAGTGAAGGTTAAGATATTAGAATCCACCCCCGAAAGGGACCTCCATGACACAGATGGAGAACTAAAGATTGATGGGAAGGTTGATGCAGCGGAAGTATCCCTGGTATCTCAAGATGATCAGCAGGCAAATGATAATGGAGGGCAACCAGACATGACAAGAGCTGAAATAGTAAGAAAGCAGATGGAAGAATGCGTAGACAAACAGGATGGCAAGATAGAGATGGGTGTTAGTGTGCAGAAGGGTGCAAAAAGACCTGAGAAGTCAAACCTACCAGACAATGAGAAGGCAGCCCTGATACTGAAGGCAAAGGAGAGATTATTGAAGAAGGTGTTTGAGAAGGGAGTGACCGAAAAGCAAGCAGCTGAAGAGCTGGAGGCACTACGCAAGGAGGTGCACAGGAAGGACATCCAGGCAGGGAATGCCAGAGATGGAAAGATGCAAACTCCTGTGATTAAGATGGAAACTCCCTTGAGAAAGATGGCAACTCCCTTGACTAAGATGGTTGATGTTGAGGGTAGTACTGATGAAGATGATCACAGAAAAAGGCCTGATGCTAATCCAAAGGTGGAATGGAAGGGAGAGACCGGTGGCCGAAAGGAGAACTTGAAAGTGAATGTCAAGGAAGTTGTGTTTGTGGACGAGCCAAATCTCACAGATGATTCAAGCTTAGCCCTTAAAGAAGTTAAGACCGTATCAAAAGAGAAGGGTGATTGTGTTGGTGATGTTAAGGAGGGAAAAGATAAAGAGACTGTTTCACCAGACCAGCATAAAGAAACCCCCTTGAGAAAGATGGTAACTCCCTTGACTGAGATGGTTGATGTTGAGGGTAGTACTGATGAGGATGATCTCAGAAAACGACCTGATGCTAAGACAAAGGTGGAATGGATGGGAAAGACCGCTGGCCGAAAGGAGGAGAACTTGAAAGTGGATGTCAAGGAAGTTGTGGTTGTGGATGTGGATGAGCCAAATCTCACAGATGATTCAAGTTTAGCCCTTAAAGAAGCTAAGACCGTATCAAAAGAGAAAGATGATTGTGTTGGTGGTGATAAGGAGGGAAAAGATAAAGAGACTGTTTCACCAGACCAGCATAAAGAAACCCCCTTGAGAGAGTTGGTAACTCCCTTGATTGAGATGGTCGATGTTGAGGGTAGCACTGATGAGGATGATCTCAGAAAACGAACTGATGCTAAGACAAAGGTGGAATGGATGGGAAAGACCGGTGGCCGAAAGGTGGAGAACTTGAAAGTGGATGTCAAGGAAGTTGTGGTTGTGGATGAGCCAAATCTCACAGATGATTCAAGTTTAGCCCTTAAAGAAGCTAAGACCGTATCAAAAGAGAAAGATGACTGTGTTGGTGGTGTTAAGG
>OOFH01047602.1:0-11317 GCA_900323355.1 Merlangius merlangus
TTAGAAAATTGGCTGCTGATTGGTGTAACGATCACGTTTCTTTTGTGAAATTAAACTGTCTTTTCATGAACTTCCTCAAAGTAACTGATAGCAATAGCAATTGTTCCCGAAAGTATCCTTCCTTTAAAAAGAAACAAACTTGTGTTAACACATCTGTGGTTCATCCTCTTCTTTAAACTTTTAAAATCAACAATTCTCAAGGTTTCCCTTTTGCATTCATCAAAGTTAATGGGTATGGTTTAACATTGATGAGCTGAAAAGAAAAGCAGCAGGAGAACAACTGATTCTTCGTGTTTACAAGTGGACAGTATTGTCATCGCCCTGTGGAAGCAATATTTATGTCCTTTCTTTTTGTACTCCTCTAGTACCTTTTCTCTGAATCGCTGTGTCCCATAGCAGAATAAAGTGTTTTACAAATGGCATGATTTTTGTTTTTTGATTTTGGGCAGTTGTCTGATGGATATCTTGTGTTCGATGTTGCAAAGAGTGGGGCAAAAGCATTGGAGCTGAAGTATTTTTCATACTCGTACGATAAACCAAACAAATGGTACTCATTTTTAAGTTTTGAACATCCTCATTGTTGAAGGCTTAGTGAAAAACAAATGTGATAATTTCCCATTGCCTCCATGCCAAAAGGTTCAAGAAACATGTGTGATAAGTCCTTATTCTTTAAGAAGGTTATGTGTGAGGCTTTGGTCTTTTGGCCCCTTTAAGGTAATTTTCCCGAGAGTGGGGAATAAGAAGTTTACGAGGCAATCTTGATTCTTGTGCACTCCAAATCACACCACATCACCCTCCCAGTGATGAGGTTGGAGGTAAATGTCTCCTTTCGTTTCCTTTGTGTATTTGGTCGAATGGCATAGTGGAATTTCCACTGCAAGAACAATGGATTCATATGCAATCCATCTGCTTGTGTGGGTGTCCTTAAACTTGTTTCTATCCAAACACACACTCCAGTGTGTTGTTCTTGATGTATTTCAGTATGTGTTCCTAGGTGTCCACATTTTGGTGGAAAAGTAATAAGTATCGTCTCATTTTCTGGAGGGAAGTATCACATTTTTACAGCTGATGGAGAAATGTTTTTTCTTGTCGTACTAAAGGTGGTTTATTTTGGCCTTTGTTTTCCTCTGAAAATAACTTGATGCTAGATTGGAATAAAGTGTATCTATTACATTTGTGTGTTGTTGGTTTTGTTATGAGTTCTGTGGATGGGATAACTGTTCAACGGAGTCTAGGATACCGTTAATGTCCATAGGTGGCATTCAAGCAGTATCCCTAGGAGTACAACGTGTCATCTTTATTTTTATAGAAACCTTGTGGAAACCCTTGCATTTACTTAACCATTAAAACCTATTTGATGGTGGGCATGGATGGTAGGGCACATGCAATTATTTATTCAGTTTTTTATGAAGGTTTACACTGACGGGGACGGATTTACGAGCTCGAGTGGCCTTCCGGTAGAGCCCATTGGACCTATGAGATCGACAAATATGACTGAATATCAATCGAGAGAAAGTAATATTTTCTTTCCCCTTCTATGACCTGGATTACACATGTTGGTTGTGGATTTAAATGATAATTTTTCATTTTCATTTTCGTTTTTGTTTGCCTGACTGAACTCTGTATACTATGAGAATTCCGAAAGGGACCGACCGAAAGGGGGCTTGCCTCCGTGAAATGCCGCAAGAAAGCTGTGACATTTCGCTACTTGCAATTTGGAAGGCTGGTTTCCGAGGCATCTGGAACACACCATCTGTTGTCAAAATCAGGCCTCAGTTGCCGAACGGAAGTAGAATCATCATAGCGTCATGAGGTGTCGTTCACGAGAACTTTTCGACGTAGCGAAAATGTTTTCCTCATAATTCCCAGCGATCTGAACTCGTCACCATGCATAAGACCTGAGCAACGCCTTGAAATTATGTTTACGGTATTCAGTATTCAGCGTCCCAATAAAAACATGCCTAATGTGCAACAAAACCGAAATCCCAATACTTGACCAACATTAAATCGGTACTGCTTCAATATTTAATCGCACAATGTTACAGATTACATTGACCTCTAGATGACGCGCTTTGGCCTATTCACCCACGACACTACGCTCGGGTTTACGGCACTGCATCCCCGAGGGAAGTCACCAAACAGTGTTGCCAGATTGGGCGGAACAGTTTGCCGAATCTGTCAACAATGACTGCAGCGCGCTCGCCGTGCTGCAGCCAGGTTGGGCCAGATTTCCAGCCCAATCTGGCAACCCTGTCACCCAGTCCGCTCCGCTCCCGTCAGCCTGCTGCCTCTGATCCGCACGAAGCTGCCTGCCGCGTCTGAAGCTCTGCTTGTGAGCAATGGCTAAACTGAGTAAAGAGACCAAGCAGCGGCTGCAGCAGGTCTTCCAATGCGGCCAGTTCGTCATCCGATGGGGCTTCATTCCTACGGTGCTCTACCTAGGTCAGTGTCTTAACATTCGGGGGTTATCTGTCATTTTGTGTCAAGCTAGCAATGTAGCTTAGCATATTTGCCTATTGACCATGTGTTGATAAAATTCGTGATCACACGCGGGGATGCACGACGCAGTGTCTATCCGTGTAAAAGGCCGGCTTGTCTTTACGGTCTTCAGACCTTTCCCTGGGAGTCAGTGCCTCGTTTGTAGGAGTGTCTGCTGGGGCTTCCTCGGATTATCCTTGAGACAATCAAGTCAGGCCTTAGGAGAATACAATAAAAATCATATTTAGCAGTCATCATAGTTGCCATGTGTTAGTGTGCATTCAGCTGCAGGTCTTTACTTAGCAGTTAATGACGTCAACATATCTGTGGGGATATATTGTGGCTATTGTGTTTGGAGTCTGGTTGTTCTTCTGAGACGTGTGTGGCTTGTCCTTCACTCTGTGGTGGGCGGTGCTTGAGGGAGGAGTTGTCTGCGATGAACGCGCATCCGTTAAAGATATCGTCGGCGACGCGGTTGCAGGAGAATGCTGCAGGAGAATTTCTTCAACAATTTCATCATACAGGACTTCCTGTCTCCGGTTGGGAAATACTTCCCCAGTCATACTTTAAATATCCAAGGAAACTTTAGTTATCACCTAAGAGAATACATTAGTTTGCAGCCATCCAGTGAGACACATCTGTGTTATGCGTAGCAGTAATCCTCCCACTGAGCTGTCTCGAGGAGCCAAATCAAACAGCCAGGCCCATTCCCAGCTTGCGTTAATCCTGGCACCAATAAAATGTGTCAGCCCCTCTTATTTCCCGTCTGGATGGAAAAAGTATCTAAGTCTTATAGTAATAAAGTATTTCAAATGCTGTTTCAGTGGAAACACTATTTGAAATTGACTTTTTTATTTTATTTTTTATAAAGAATGAGTAATGGTTGACCAATGACCAATTGTTTTCTTCCTGAATTTTTTGTCTCTCCTTAGAGAGACAACCTACGTGGTCACAGTAACCTTTTACAGTGTACAAGTATTCTGTATTATGTTAATCCATTCATTCTTGGAGAGTGGTTGGATATGGTTTGGTCTGCAACTATAACTAACATTTATCAAGCTATCTTTGTAGTAGGCTACACGGGGAACGGGTTAACCTAGTGATTCTTGGAGTTGTTGGCCTTTGGTTCTTGTACCGACGTAGGCCTGTGTCGTGGAAACACCAACGGGCTCTTGTTTGTGTATCAGTTATTTTATCTGGCTCAGCCCTTAATCCAATGTTAAGATATTGTTAACATACTGAACCAGGCAGATTGGACCTTGTGTTTTTTTTTTTTTATATATTTTCGTGATATACAGTTTTTTGCCAGATTCTAACTGAGGAGCGAGCCTCCTGAGTGGTCGGCAGGATGCGCTATAGCCTATGAGTATGATGCGTTATGAGTATGATGTTCCATTAGGCTGTACCTGATGGGCCCAAACTAAATCTTTTTTTTAATGTTTTAATTTCAGGCTTCCAGCGTGGAGCAGATCCAGGAATGCCTGAACCCACAATTCTGAGGTGTGTACAAAAGGTCACTTTGAGGACCATACCTGTGATCATACCATCGTACCCTTCCCTCCTGGCTCCACTAAAACCTCAGTTAACAATATAACATGGCTAAATAACTTCCTTGTTCTGGTAATACAGCCCTTTTGTCTTTTTGAATCAATGTGTTGCAAAGATCATATTGCTGGACAAATTACATGGACAAAGCATTGTCCGCTTCAAGTCTAAAGGGATGTTAACGGGTTTACCATGTTTATTCTGTTTTTTATTTCTTCAACTCTCGACTAGTTTGCTATGGGGCTGAGGAAGGCTCTGCACGCGACCCATCCACTCCATCCATCACCACGGAGGGGCGGGCCCTCAAGGACGTCAAGTGGATAACAATGGACTGCTCCTGTAATAACCAATGGCCCTCAGAAACATAGTATATATAAAATACATAGAATATGGTATCTGTATTTATGTCTGAATTGCAGATGACCAAGGGAGTAATGTGATTGGGGGAGGTGCAAGGCTCGTCTTTTTTGTTAATTCATTTATATTTGTGTAATGCTTTGTTTGAATATGCATTATTATTGTACGCATATCTGCATATGTTGGAAATGGCTGTTTTTATCCTGGAGATTCTGACAATAAACCTTCAGTGATATTAGTGTCTGTGTATCTGCATATCACATTTTATTTGTTTTCAAGATTTCCTTTCTGCATCGTAGTTTGATACACGCATCTTAGTTTGATACACGCAACAATAAGAAGTAATATTGTACAGTCTCTTGACTGTACCACTGAGGTCTGGTGGTCAGCAGCACAGAGTACTGTTAGGAATGAGGTTCATTCCTGGAGAAACATTAATTTGTTATGGTCAAAGTTATGGTGGCCCCTAATGGGTTAGCCTGGAACATTTGACCCTATATGTTAATGCTGTATTCTTAGCTTGGTAAAGTCTTGTGTGTGTGCATGGGAATCTTTGTAATTATGACTTAAAAATGCATATCATAAAGGGACATTTGTTTTTTAATACACTTGGACATTTGTTTTTTAATACACTTACAAAAATAACTTAACAAAAAATTTAAATAAAGAAAAACTAATACATATTCTTGAAACCTGACATTGACCCGTGCAGCTTCCGCTTTACAAGTGATATTTTTTATAAATATTTAGAAATATATTTGCATCATTGAAATATAGAAAATGTTAACGACCAACTGGCTACAGTACATTGAAGGTAAGGAAATACATTATAAAGATCCATTGTAAAAGTGACTTAAAAAATGCAAAGAACAAGACAATAAATAAGTTCACCATAAATATAAATTAAAATTTACGAAATAACCTAAATAACCAAGTTAAAACAACGAACAAACAGTTGCAACTCATTTTGATTGACAAGCAAAGACCATTTTCCGTTTGTAGATCACTCAGAGCAGCTTTGAAGGTTTTATGGCTTTGATTGGACTGGGCTGTACTTTGGTGAGCCACTCTACGGCCTCTGATGATTGTACCTCCCCCTCTCCTTTCGACAGAGGTCGCGGCTGCTGTCAATCAGGAACAGGTGCAGTTTGCGCAGGATGCTGTGTGCAGTGACCTTCCTTTGAAACGTGTTGGTGTTTTCCAGACCTTGCAGTATGCCCTGGGCCTCGGTGTCACTGAGCACTGCTAGCCGCTCCGGGTGCCTCATCTGTTTGGCAAACAATCAATAAATAAGTATTTAGTTTAAAACAGGACTATATTTGACTGTGGTAGCATAAAGCCCTTTGTGCCCTGTTGCATTGTCCAACCTGGGCCAACTTGTGTGTAATAGAGTAGTAGTAACTCCGTTCTCACCTTTTCCTTAATGAGATGAATCAGAAGGTCACTGTTGTACTTGATGTGCGGTAGAAGGGCATTGTCGGGGTACTCCTTCTTCACGTGCGTCAGCAGCACCTTGTACACCTGCAGCCCTCGCACCAGTCTCGAGA
Organism: Merlangius merlangus; assembly: GCA_900323355.1. Classification (NCBI taxonomy): domain Eukaryota; kingdom Metazoa; phylum Chordata; class Actinopteri; order Gadiformes; family Gadidae; genus Merlangius; species Merlangius merlangus. Next base: position 5,928 of record OOFH01047602.1, read on the forward strand.
GACAGGCCTGCTGCAGAGGAGCAGAAGAGAGAGCAGGTCAACCTCCAAGGCACGTCATGATGGTTTAATATTGGCCTAAAGTATTTGTATATGAACCGAAACGGGCCAGGCTCTGTTAACGTATGTATTGGGAGTCAAGGTCCTATGTCTCCCTCAGTGTTTATACATGACCTACAAGGCTGAACATACCCAAAGCCTCTATTACCCAATGTAATTCTACACATACTATTGTTTACATTCATTTCTGGGTTACAACCCTTTACATTTCCATGGAACAAAGTCACAAAGCTAAATAATGACAAAGTAACATTTGTTTTGCCTATTTCCAAGTATAATTGGCAATAATAATAAATATCTCCCCATAGGTTAAATGATGTAAACTCTCACTCATGCTGAGAGAATCACTTCTCAGAAAAATTCAAGCAATGATTTTATTTTCATTTTTCATTCATTCTCTTTATTTGATTGATTACATTAAGTGTAGGCCTCCGGGCTTTACCTTGTTGATGGTGACCGGGCAGCCTACAGGAGGCGAGGGGATTTCGGTTCGTTCCAGAAAGTCATAATTGGTCTCAATTGAGAATTCATCTTCAAACTGGAGGGGTTTGAGAAGAATGGTGAAATGTAGATGAGAACTACAGAAGATGTAGGACTACAGTTATTGGTATCAAGCAGACCTGGATATCGACAGTCGTTCCTGTTTCCCATTTTGTCGTCTTTACACCATTTCATTCATAAAAATAAATCGAACAAGGCCTACGTGACAGCAAATCAATTCAATATCAAATTAAAGTAAACCAACAAGTAAAATGACCACGTTACACGGTAGACTGTTTCTCCTGCCATCAGGACCGCTCACCTGTTTCTTGTGACGCGTGGTGGACGCGATGAACACACCCCACACCGGCGAGTCGCAGAGCAGTTCCTCGGCCTCAAGCACCTGACCCGGAGGCTCTCCCGACGGATGGTCCAGCTGGGCCAACGGGGCGGCCGAGGTGAACCACGCAAAAGTCCCCAGTGTTATCGCAGAGAGCAGAGGGAAGTCTGCAAGAAAGAGAAGGAGAAAGTGAGGATAAACCACACACACTCACACCAGAACAGCGCATGAAAAAAGTCTCGCCTACACAACACCCGCTTGACTCAGACCTACTTGATAAAGAAGTCATGTTGCGATGCGAACTTCAACTTGTTGAATACCTTATATTGAGGAAGAGTCTATTTATAGTTTGGGTTTTGCGGATTTGCGGATGTTACGGATAACTTCGTTACCACCCAATTCTGCCTGCCCCCGTATTCGCCCATGACTTAGCAGCTGGATATTTTATTGGGGCGTCAGGGATGTGCTGTCATGGTCCTGTGTGTAAATGAAAAACATTCATCGATCCTATCGAGTGTTTCAAGTGTCTTAGTCAGCAGGAAACTACTTAAAGGGGAACTATGCAACTTTTTTGGATTAATTTACCTTAATATAACAGGTTAAGAGTCATTGTGATGGTTTTATAACACTTTATGGGTCGATTGGTCGCTGTTTCGACTCCCCCTAGCGCATCTTGGGGGAAAAAAGTGAATATGCAAGTTTCTACTGTCAAGACAATTAAACATTAAAAAAATGAATTCATGAATCTGATTGGGTGGGCCCAGTTGTCCATGCGAACACTGAGCATAGATGGACACAAATATACAGTATTTTGCAGAAGACTACTCAGGTACCATATTGGTGTATTTTCTAAGGTCCAAAAGTGAGTACAGGCCACAGAAAGGTTCTTGGCAGACATAGCCCCTTATGGAGAAGTCAAGTGTATCCGTTCAGACAACGGCACTGAGTTTACATGTGGAGACTTCCAAACACTGCTAAGGAAGAATAAAATCAGGCACGAAACGTCTGCGCCCTATTCGCCCCACCAAAACGGCACAGCAGAGAGAGGGTGGCGGGCACTGTATGATATGGACAGATGTTTTCTAATAGAAAGCTAACCAAACAAGCTATGGAACTATGCTATCCAGACAGCAGCTTACGTGAGAAACAGGTGTTACTGCAGAGGCACAAAGAAAACGCCATACGAGCTGTTAAATGGCAGGATACCAAATGTATCTAAACTGTAAAAAATTGGATCAGTGTGTTTTGCCAACAAGCACGGAAAGGGCAAGCTAGACTCTAGGTGTGAGAAGGGTGTGTTCATAGGCTATGACAAAAACAGCCCAGCTTACCTGGTATACTATCCTGACACAGAGAGGGTTCAGAAACACAGGTTGGTAAAATTCCCAACCAAGGCAGCCATAGAGAGAGGCGCCTGAGCCATGATAAAGACGTACATCCCAAGGTCAATACGGAAGAAAATGTTGATGTTGTATGTGTGGAAAATGTACCAGGTCAGGACATTTAAAGTGGTGCTTCTGAGGTTTTACCTGAACAGATTGTAAACAGAAGGAACCCTCCGAGAAACAGGAGGAGACCATGTCACCTGCAGGAGTTTGAGACCGAGGACAAGGTTGACAAACTGCAAACATGTGTTGACTACTGTTACAGAGCCGTATGTGACATACCGCAAACCTACCAGGACGCCATAGCGTCAACAACAACATCATGAGACTGGTTAAAGCCTTTGCCTTTTGATATATATATTTCAAGTGTATATTCTCTCCATCTGGATTCAATATCAGGATATCCATACTGTAGGTGGGATAATAGCCTGTTTTAAGTGTTTTCAATGATATGATGTTATATTAACCTATAATATGCGTCTACAAAAGTAGATGCCTACTGCTGCACTAATGGTGATTAAAGTGCCCTGATGCTGCCCTAATAGACAACCTCCATAATTCCCTCCATTCCTGTTTACATTTGCCCTGTGTAGAGTGGGTCGTGTTTCATTAAGTGGAAGAGGAAGTCGAAAATAAGGATTAATATTCAATTAACATGCACCATGATCCCTCATTAGTTAAACAATTTGTGTAAAAGCAGGCACACAAAAGGTAAAGTTGGGGATGCAAACATTTCCCGAGCTAGAAACGGGGTCACAGACAAAAAAAGTGGGGAATTATAGAGACTCTTATCTTTATTCAGCCATTAATACTTTACCATTAGTTGTTTGGATACAGTTTAATCCCACTTTTTCTAGTGATTCACAGAAATGAATACTCTTGTCATACTACTCTACTCATGATTGAATGAAATAACTCCACTAAGTTACTTCCTAAAATTCCTTTCTCCTTTCCAAGAAACCAAAAAAAAGGGAAGACATTTGTGTTGTTGCAATGCTGTGATGATGCAAATGGCAGTCTGGGAGTTTCTAGAGGTGACGATGGCTCTGTGATGGTAGAGAGGGCACTGCTGTTATTGGTTCCCTCCATTTCTCCATTGCTCCAAGTGCCTAAGAATTCAGCGTAGGCCAGTCCATCCGTGCATGATTCCAGAACTTTCGCTTTCACATCTATCAATCACACCGAGTTTACTTGTTTCGTAACGTGGAAGAGGATGTGGACGCATAAGGAAACATTCTAAGAATTATTACTCAGCAAGATCACAGGGATGTGCTACCACAGCCCCGCTGCCTCTGTCATCCTTATCCGACCCCCTTATCAGCAGGAGCTCAGGCTCCAGACTCCATCCGGGCTCGGACCAGTCCGGAGGCCATTGATGATGCTCCAACCAGACCTCTGACTCAGTCAAGCGCATCCCTGGACCGTCTGGATGTTTGGGATCAGGAAGACTGATTTTCCATGTCGAGGAACGAGTTCACAATATGTCGGATAGGTTGAACCTGGGTTAGTTGTGCTGTCGTACACGATGGCATCATTTTGGAAGAACCCATTGAAGTTTCTACTGGCAAATGACACAATCCAGGCATGTACAGGCCACCATCATCTGCACAACAAGTGGGAGGGGTTGCAGTCTGCAACCTCACCGCAATATGTTTCTAAATGCATTACTTAAGATTAAGAACAAATTAATATTAATTTGTTCTTAATCTTTTTTTCATGGAATTCTTTTTTTTTTTTTTTTTTTTTTACATTTGCAGCCAAATAGTAGTAGAAAAGATAAGGAAGACCTGGGCCTCCCTTTTATTTAGGTGTCTGTAGAAGATACGTACCCCATTCCATTTAAAAAAAATAAAATCACTATCAATACATTTAAAGAAAGATCTGGGAAGGAAAGGTGGGATACAGGTAGAGGAATTTGGGGAGCACACTCATCTTGATGCTCACCTTGGATAAGTGGAGTGTTCTACATTTCTAATTTTACTTTAACTAGAAGACTATCGGAGCATGCTTTTCCTGGTAAAGGCGTTTCATATCTCTTGTGAAATCAATGCCCAAATATTTAGAGCCGTTTCTAAACATTTTAAACTGTAAAGAATTATCCTGGACTTGAAGAGCCAAGATATAAACAGGGTAGCATTCACTTTTACCCAAATTCAGTTTATACCCACTGGCAAATGACACAATCCAGGCATGTACAGGCCACCATCACATATCAAGAGTAGGGTCCGAAGCAAATAATAAATCATCAGCATATAAGTTATTGATGGCAATGATTTGAGTGGGATGGATTAGGGCTCTATGGCCAGGGCAAATAACAGTGGACTAATTGGATATCCCTGACAGGTCGCAGAGGCCTTGGGTGACCTATAAAGGAGTTGAATCCATGAAATAAAATTTGGACCATAACCAAATTTCTTCAAACACATAAATAGATATTCCCACTCAACCCTATCAAAAGCATTCTCTGCATCCAGCGAGAGGACCACCTCAGGTGCCTCACTGGACGCAGGGGAGGAAATAATATATAATATATTGTAACCAGAACAACAGGTTTGTGGAAAAGTAGCCCAGAAACCACGACAAAGCGCCCCTATGGATCCGAAATAACGCATTTTTAAAAAAATGCAAAATAGCTTTCCCACGTGTTTTGGAGTTGAAATTTGAATGAAACACATGCCCCACCCAAGTTTTTCTGAGTCTAATTTGATCTTTTAACAACAAATTAGTTTCTTGAAGAAATGCAATTTCACTTTTTAAATATTTAAGGTGATATTCTAGCTGTTTTTACAGGCCTTTTACATTGCAGCTAATGAATCTTACATTAGTTATTTTTTCCATGTTTAAACAGAGAAAGATAGAATTGTATTAACTGTAAAGCAAAGAAATGGTCACAACAATCTTTTTTACTTCTTATGCTATTCTGTGCTCTCTAAGAAAGATAAAGCGATAAAAGAATACAAGCAAAAATCTAGTGGTGTATCCCATTACCCTGTCCCATACCCCAGACATAAACAAAACCAACACTACGCCTGTAATTGTTCGTCTCCCTGAGGCAAGCTGCAGGCATAACACTATTTCCCAATACTTCTTGTAGTACATCCTATACTTACTTCTAACTAAGAAGGCTC
>OOFH01047609.1:0-15902 GCA_900323355.1 Merlangius merlangus
CGAGGCAGGACAAGGGAAAAAAAGGCAAACTCTTGATGTTCCACCATGATTTTACAGCACTAATGTATGCCCTTATCCGCATGGTGACATTAAAGGATGTTTTTTGGCTGTGATATAGATTTGCCAGAACAGGCAGTGTTCCGCAGCGCTCTCCCTGCAGACTGGCAGCCACCAGTGGGAGCACTATCTTCTGCTGTGGTACAAAACAGTTGCTTTGCATTCAAAGCAGCGCTCATCCACAGACATTTGATACAGCTCCGGGTTCATCAGTATGGACCAGTAAGAGCTCAAAACTGGAATAAACCTGAGATCTCTCAGAACAAATAATCATGTTTTGGGACATTATCGCTCATGGGCCCAATCCCAAAGTGAGCCTTGAGGACTAAGGACTCACGGACTTACCGGTAATTGATCTCTTGAATTGATCTTAGTGAGTGAGTGCGTGAGGCCACATGGGCTCAGATATGGGATTGGGACAGCACTTCATGAGAGCACATGTTACCTTGGCAACGTTTAATGACAAAGATGCTGCTTGTTGCCGGTTTGGGAATTTTCATTTTAGTTTTTGTTTGTTTTTGGTAAATGCAATGAAAACAATCGGCTACAGCAATTTATTGATATTAGAAACTATACTTTTTACTTTTGAATACTTAAGTATAAAGGATGCATTGAATTAGGTGATTATTGGCCTACACATACTAATCATAAGTCAGAACGGGCTACATTTGGCTGAATTAAAAAAGGTATAATTAGTTATATGAAGAGCCCTTTGGGAGCCAAAAGAGCGACTCTTGTTGGTGAGCTGATCCAAATGATCCGGCTCACTAAAAAAAGGCTGAAATTCCCATCTGGTCGCGCATTGACAGTAGCGTCGTCTTGTTGTTTACCTTCCTAATTTCCGGATTTCCCTATGGTCTCTGTGGTAAACGTCACAACGCTTTGAACTGTGGGTAATTCCCTTAGGTGAAGTCTGCACTGATGCAGACTCACGGAAAGGGCCACAAGTGTGGACTCAAATCCTCATGCCCTTTGGAATTCAACATTGGGACAGCCCTAAAGCCTTAATAATTTCGCGAGAACGCGCAGCAAAGTCTGTGAGTCCGTGAGTCCGGACATTGGGATTGGTCCATGGTCTCCAACAGTATTGGGACTGTTTTTTCATCATTTCTTTGGTATTCCAGAGGCTGCCTCTTTGCAGGCCGGCTGAGCAGGAAATAGGCTACACTTTTTTGTGAACAAAACAGGGCTGGTATTTATCATCAGAGGGGTGGCAAGGAATCCAGGGCTCCGGCTTCATCTGCATCTGTTCGGTATGCCAACACTGGCAACATCTGGATCCTGCTGCTTCCTCGCGCAATTTGCATTAGCATAAATTGCATCAATCGCTTCCCTTTTAACAAAAGAAGTAAACACACGGTTATGTTTCCAAGGCTACGAAGTGCGCTAGTGCCAAGAGTAAATTAGGGGAGGGTTGTACCAAAGAAGACAGTTCCTCCATCAGTGTTTTCTCATGTAGGATGTGATGAAAGTATCAGTTGGTAGAAACGAATACACGGTACCTGAAGCATATGTATACATTATAAAGGATTCTCTATCTATAAGGAGCCTTTGTCTGAATTTACTTTTCTTTCAATATCCCCTTAGCTCAATGTAATACCTTCAGTGGCTCACCCACTCTCTTCTCTCTCTTTCCTACACACACGTGCATGCTCGCCTCACACATATCCACGAATACACACACAAATGCAGACCAAGCGCCAAAATGTCATGTTGTGGGTGGTAATAAATGTAAAACGGGTAATAATTACCGAACCCCGCTGTGAATACACTGTATAATACAGGATTCTATGGTAATGCCAAGAATTTGTGTCGTAAGTGCAAAGTCTATATCTCAGGTTATATTGACAGGAGAGATCAAAGCAACAGCCCATGTTAATGTGCATTGCTTCAACCCCTTGCCTCTGAAAGGGCAAAGGAGTGTTTCAACAACTTACCATTGAAATTCACACGCAACCCGCTCCCAGTATCACCTCTCTGTGGCACAAAGTTCCCCACCAACACCAACACCAAGTGTCTGTAGCGCTACCCCAGTGTTCAGGCATTTGGGAGTGTGTTGCTATCTCACAGGTGGTTACACCAGGCAAGCTGGGTAGACGGTAGATATTAAATGGAAATTAACCAGTGCTCACACGCTAATAAGCCAACAAGTGCATTTCACAAGGATTCAGTTGACAGGACCCGAGTTGCGTTTTTCGATGACAGCGTGGCAATGACAAACTGGCATTTAAGGAGGTGTCACTGAGGGTTCACTGCCCCTTGGGCTCCATCTAGTGGACATTGCTTGGTACAGTGCCAGTGTGAGCTCTGGATGGGGAGGGACTCCACAATTACGTCACAGGTGCCACTCGGAAGGCTAGGGTCCGAGGCATCTGGAACACATTAGAATGACTGTGGTTAATCTCTCCATTTAAACCAATCGTATATGAACATCGTCATGCTTGGAGACGGGGAGTTGTCACGGTGATAGCAGCAGATTCCCTGGTCTTGCTGGAAGACCTCAGTGTCTCTTAAGTAGCCAGGAATCACCGAAGCCTACACGTGGATCTTATTTGACCTGAAGTAAATTCTGTATTGGTGTTTATTTTGTACTGCTTCATATGTATGTGGTGACAAATCATGTTTCCTTGAAAAAAGTCCCAGAAAAGATTTTCCATTGTCATTGCCATGCGATTTCGAATGGCAAATAGTGTCAGTTGACCACTTTTCTGGGTTTTGGATCCTCTTTAATATAACTACATTCTTTATTCACCTGCAAAGAGGAGTGCTTTTTTTTTCTTCAATATTTCTCATCTGTCCCATTTTATAACTTTTGAAATAAGAGAGAAAACAGGATCCATGTCTTTTTGTTTTTGCCAGTGTCCGCCAAAGTTTCACTCTGGTTCATACACAGGAGGTGTTGTTTTCGTAGCGTCATAGTGCCTTCAAGTAAACTCTTCAACTTCAGGGATAATCGACACAGGCAGCGAGGTGTATGTGGAGCGTTAGTGTCCAATAGGGGGTGATGCTTCGTGGACACTTATAACAACAGCAATATAACACCACTGAGTGTGGAGCATTTGAAGTCCACCAGCGCTCAATATAATGCTCATACACAATGCCATGGGTCGCAACAACCTTCCTAGAACTCCCAAAACATGTACTAATTTGAGCTGAAACGGAGGTGTTCAACTTACACTTTTACACAGCACATTTAGCTCATTAGGTGCTAAATGCCATAAAACGGTTAAGATCAGACCACCACCCGCTTGTAAAAGACAAAACATAAACTATTGTGTGTTAACCGTGTTTAATGTGGAACTGGCTTGTTTAAGATGCAATAATCTGATATGTATATTTTCTTTCATGTATTTTTTACAACTATATTTGATGGTCTATTGTGCCTTCACAGACGGGGCAGTAAAGAGAGACAGGAAAGCGGTTCAAAGAAGTGAAGGAAACCGACATCTAGCACAGGGCTACAGGGGTGCCAACAAACCTGGGTCGCCACAAGGCTCCGCCCCCACATAATCAGCGCACCGCCCACATGGTCAGGGCACCGCCCACATGGTCAGCGCACCACCCACATGGTCAAGGCACCGCCCACTTGGTCAGGGCCCCGCCCTCAGGGTCAGGGCACCGCCCACATGCTCAGGGCACCGCCTACATGGTCAGGGCACCGCCCAATTGGTCAGGGCACCGACTGCCGGTGGAGCCACCAAACGGCCCTCTTGTCGTGAGTCTTGAAATTGACATTGTATTTACTGTCCCTATAGGGTTTTGATTGTTTTTGAGTTTGTGTAGGACCAAGAATAATATTCAGAGCATGAATAGTGCGATGTCTTTGTCTAAGAGAGAAAGCGAGCGTTTGGAGACGTCTTTCAGCAACGTGACTGCCACACTCTCAGGGTCATTAAGCGTCAGATGGTGTCTTTGAATAAGGAGAATTCACCGCCAAGGTTTCCTAGCTACAGGCAAAGAACGGCAGGATGTACATCTTGTGCTTCTCGCAGACATACAGCTTTAAACTGAAGTAGTTTGATTTTTTTTTTTTATAAGATTTATAGCAATGTTTTTCAACAAGGCCATTCCCTTTTAAACTATTCCATGACATCAGCAAATGTCTTTAGATATTCATGTTGCAGTACCTGGCTTGTAGAGAGTTATTACATCTTGTTTCACTGAAATTCAGTTCATCAACAAGGATGCCATGCAAGGAAGTTAGACATTTTTAGTGGCGCCGTCCACCAAATAGGACTTAATAAAGTAGGTGCAGACTCAAAATAGAGGGATTAATAAGAGTTTATTTCACTCTACAAGAAAGAACAGTTTTATATGGCTTCTGCCATGCTGCAGACGTTTTTATCTAAAGCGACAAATAAGTTACAAATAAGTACATTTGTGAGAAGAAATGTGTCTTCCACAATGCCAGGCAGACCTATTGCCAAAGCTAGCGAGCTAGTCTTGTGTCTTGGGGGAGTGGCCTTTAGAGAAAGTCCAGAAGGGAGGGTTGGAGTTTGGACACTTTTAAAACCTAGCTTACTCTGGCTAGTTTCTAAAAATTGCAATCAAAGTAAGTGGAAAATCACTGCAATGATATTTAAAAATTTACCAGTTGACGAGGAGCATTCTTTAGTTGAGTCTCCCTCAAGGAGAAATAGAGTCCCTGGAGTAAGCACCTGGACACTAGCCCGGCAATAGCCACACAGGGCTTCACGTCACTGCTGTTTTTAGCGATGAGAACAGTCCAGTTTTAGCATTTGATTATTTAACAAATACTTGCCAGCTATAATCAGTTTTGATGTGGTTCTTCTTCTCTAATAGGACGACAGCTTTATGAACTACATCTCCATTCTAGATGGAGTCAATAACTAACTTCCAGTGGAATGTGTGAGGTGTGATATCAGAGGGTATTTCCTTTGTCAGTCCGCGTGTGTGAAAGCCACTAACATGATGTATTTTATTTGAATTCAAAAAGAAAATTCTTCTCTCACATATACTCCTTAATAGGGATGGGTACCGAAACCCGGTTTAAAACAGTCCCTGGAGCTAAATAATTAAAGACCGTAGGCTAGATAAACGTTGCGGTAGTTATACCACTATCATTCAGCTGTATTTTTAGTATTCCCGAGTTGTTCCCGACATTAAAACAAAATTCAAAAGATGTTTCCCTGAGCCTGTCTTTTAAGTGGGGGGTGTGGCAGGCTCCCTTTGCCTTCCATCACATGGAGATATTAATGATTTATTTTCTCTTAATTCAGGCTAGAAGTTTTCCCTTAATTCAGGCTAGAAGTAAGTTATGGTTGCGATAGTTGTATCAAGGTTTTCCCCAAAGCTAATCTTAAATTTTTTTAAATTTATTTCTGAAATAGTTAAATTGGTTGAAACACATTTTTAAATGCATTTAATTTGGATATGTGCTGTAACCACATATCCAAATAAACCATATGTGACCATATGCGCTGAACACCCTTTTCTTTTTTGCCTCATGGTAACAAATAAAGAAAGATAGGAATACTCTTGCACCCCTTTTCCTCACAATTAGTTATCTGCCCTGGCCAGGTTCACTTATACTATGCTCACTGAAAGCGGAGGCCTGGGTTACTGTTTGATGCGCATCACAGCAAGTCAGAGACATAAGAAGGGCCAGCGATTGCTGACTGACTTAATTATCAGAGTTCAAAGTTTTCCACAATGAAAGGTTTCTCACTATCTGTTCTGGAGACCAGGGTTTTTGAACTATGAAACGGATGTCATGGGAATTGTATTAAGATGTATAAGTTCTGATTATTGAACATTGATCATAGTCCCTGTCTCAGTGGTGCAGTGGAGAGCACTGTTGGATAACCCTCATGAGACAAGGGTTCAATTCCAGCTGAGGCTTTCTTTCTAATGAACCAATGAAAGAGTAAGGTAAACGTAATGATATCATGTCCATTTTACCATATAGGGCCCTATCTGGCGTCGAGCGCAATCTAGCAGTTGCTAGTTTGCAACTGGCGTGGAGCGTTCTTTTTCCTCCACAGGCATACGTTGCTAAATTAAGGAATGATCTTGCGCCCCAAGGGGCGGTTCAGCGAAAGGAGGAGGCGTGTTCTTGCCAGCGTTCCCTGGTGCTATTTTGCAGTTTCAGAAAAACAATTGCGCCACAAACCAGGAAATACCTTGTTTAAAGTCAGTGGCGCGTTGTTCAGATGCTGTTAAGGGCGCATGCATAATGTTGCTTGTGCACCTCCCGCATACACTTTGCTTCTGTCATCTACCTAGCCACACATTCTTGGTAAATGTTTCGGGAAAGAACAGCTGATACAGCGGTAATAAGCTGTGACAGCGTTTTAGGGGCTTAAAAACGCAAAAATCTGCGTGATAGTGTATCACAGCACCACCTAGCCGCCTGACATGCATATCCAATCGAATTCCACACACTTTTGCGTCACCGTATGCACGCAGATTTCTTCCCGAAAACGCTTGTCTAAACGCAGAATAAAAAGTGAAGACGCGGTGCTACTTTTGCATCTTCTGTTCAGGCAATCATCATGTAAACGTAGCCTGAATCAATGCATCAGCAAACACTACAGCAAACACATTGTTTTTCTGCGAGTGAGTGTTAAAAAGAATGAATGAAGGCGGGTGTGTGTATGTGTAAAATAATTACTGAATGCGGGCGCGCGTGTGTGCATCTGTTTAAACACACGAAAATTAAACACATAATGCATAATACAGTCCATGGCAATGTATATAAATGGGGGGATGTGCATATTAGGAACACAAGTCGATAACGATAATGCATACAATACTGGTAAGAAACAATGTTTGTTAATGTATTTCGCATATCATTAAATAGAACCACAGTTACTGCATATCATGTGTGTTAAGTATTCTTTGCCAAAATTTATTTGAGGACTCAGTATTTCTGAAGTTGTGGAAGAAAACGCTATTCCATGTGTGAATTAGGCCATATTTTTTGGCCATAAACTGAGCCATGTTTAAAATTCATGTGATCATGCATCTGTCTCATCGGAGACTGCAAACGCCCTGTCAAAATATCAACATCAATATCGATATCATCAGATTCAAATGCGCTCATGGCTCTTAAAGGGGATGGGAGAGAGTACTCTCATTGGTTTATTGCACGTTACGCCCAAATCACACCTACGGGTAATTAAGCTACTTTAGACCAACCCTTTTTAGGTTTGCGTCGGGCGCAAGAGTCATTTATCTGCCGGTATAATAGCAACATCGCCATAGAACCGCCCACAAAGCTTGCGTTTGGCACTTCTCACTTGCGTTTCATACAGTTAAAATAGGGCCCATAGTGTTTATGTAGTTAAAATGTTTTCTTGTTGTTGAACATTTAGTTTATGTGTATAGTTGCATCTGTCTTGTGTATAGTTGCATCAGTACTGCTTTTTTAAAAAGTCCCATGAATTGAATGCCAAAATGTGACTTCTGACTGCACTTCTGATCACCGTTGTGTGATAATGAGTATGATTAAGTATCATGAATGTTATGAGCTGGGTGTCGGCTACATAATTTGTATCAATGGGAAAAATGACCCCTTATATACACCAAAAGTGTCATCAAAGAGCACGAAGGGAGATCTTTGAATTTGAAATAGAACTTCTGACATGGCTTGGTTTGTGTCCAAGTTGTTCAGTGGTCTAAGAGGTTTAGTAGTATGACCTGCTGATTAATCAGTCAAATCCTGCTTATGTTGGTTGTTTTTCAGTATGTCATCGTGTGAATAAAATGTCAAATCTAAAATCCGACCATCCATCGCAAGTGGTGCCGTGCTAACACCTGCTGATTAAAGTGCTGGATAGCATAAATTATAATAATGCTAATGTTTTTATACATGTCTCACTAAACCTATTTAGCCAAATGCTACAGCATATCCGTAGCCGATTCTATTAATGTATCCTGTTCTATTCTGTTTTGTGACAATTGCTGTCAAGGGTAGTTTCTGTTCTCTTCTGAACTTGCCTCCCGGCTTTGGCACAGTTGATCTAAGGTTGGTCGATTTAGAGAGCAGCAATATTCGATGTAGAGCTAGTTGTGTCCCATGCCAATAAAGCTTTTTGAATTTAACTGAATAAAGATAGAGGTTGGAGGTGTGTGTGTGTGTGTGTGTGTGTGTGTGTGTGCCAGAATATGGTGGAGTTTTTAGAAAACAATTTTATTAGATTTATTTTTATATCTGGCTAATGCCTATTCAGTAATACATGCAAATTAATTGGGGTTCAGTTTAGCATCTAATTATCAAAACTTCCTAAAGTCTAGTGACCCACAGCGCAGCAGAAACTACATTTTTGTTCTTGTAATAGGCTAACTTTAGCTTCTCTATTACTGTCCAGATGCACACAGGAGATATCTGCAGAAGCCCCCAGCTGCTGGAAAAGGGACATCTGATCTCCCATCTTCACCGCTTTCTGAAGCATGTCAATTCGGCAAATAATTAGCAGTTTGCATCCGAGAGAGGCTTGGGCTTCCTGGTCAACTAGCGATACATTCTGGGTGGATGGTGAGCAGCGGTTTATTTAATGTCCTCATCCGAGTCAGGGATAAGCTTCCTCGGACACTGAAAGTCTATCGCCACAATGTTTTCCCACATTTAATATACAACATCGCTCATTATAATGCTCATACACAACGGCACTACTAAAAAAGTATAACAAAGTTGCTGTGGGTCGTAACCATGGGTATATGAACCGTCAGCCCATAATACTTTTTTTTCAAATCTTATAGTGTTTGAAATCAAACCATAACAGTGGGTTCCCTTGCTCATTAACGTTTGTTCTGTTTCATTCCTACTGACCGGTGCTTTAGCACTGGATGTTCCATCTCCCGCATGCGCAGGTCGAGTAATTATACAAAGTCACCTGTGACACCTGGGTGACCCGTGAATGTCTATATATTCTGGAAGTCACCCGAGGATCTGTTCCTTGTATCTTCTCGCGGTAGCGAGAAGATATCTGGCATTAGCCAGATATAAAAACTAGCAGGACACACAAACATTGTTGTAAGATACAATATTAGCTTGTGGCAAGTAGCCTTGTAACCCACGGGTTGGTGCCTCGATTTGACTTCGTCCGCCAAAGGCTGCGACTTGCAATTTGTTCGATTTCCGCTGCGGCCAGGGGTGAGTAATGGGTGTAGGCTACGCGTAGCCGTCACCTAGAGCGGCAGCTGATTTCACCTTTCCACCTTTGCTTTAATTTGCTTAGAGCATTAGTCGGCGGCTAGTTTTCAGTCGCAGTGTTATTCTTTTGGTCTCGCACCGTTTCTTGTGTGCTTTCACCTAAGTCCGGTTGCTCATTTGTATGCTCGCCAGTGCGGGGCTTGGGGTCCAAGCCGCCGTCACTGTATTTATTTAGCCGGTTGCGTTTTTTGATTTGATCGCCAGTGAGTGGCTTGGAGTTTCAAAAGTCGCCGTAACTTTATTTTCGCACTATTTTTCGGCCGCATCGTTGCTCGGGTGCTCTCGCCTGAAGCCTGATTGACTAGCCTGTCAATCAGGTTAGGTCCTGAGACAGGAAGTAGCCACCCTCCTAGTAGAAGTAGTAGAACCACAAGAACAGCTCGATGGGTTCTACTCAACCTACTTTCTGGTACCGAAGAAGGATGGCGGGTTTCGCCCCATTCTGGACTTGAGAGGGCTGAATCAGTTCCTCAAGGTTCTTCCCTTCCACATGCTGCGTGTTGCAGATATCCTCCAGGCTATTGCTCAGCGGGACTGGTTTGTGTCAATAGACCTGAAAGACGCCTACTTTTATGTCCCTATTACCCAACATCACAGGCGGTTTCTCCACTTTGCTTTTCTGGGCAAGGTGTACCAGTTCAGGGTTCTTCCATCCGTCTCTGGCCCCGCGTATATTTACACGGTGTGTAACAGCAGCCCTGTGACCATTACAGGACACAGGTACGGCGATACTGCCATACCTTGACGACTGGTTGGTAATTTCCCCAATTCAGGAGCAGGTGATCAGGGACACAGCCATACTCCTTAGCCATGTGGACCGGCTTGTCCTCACTGTCAACTTTACCATGAGAAACCTTATACCATGCTCGACTCAGTGGCCATGCGAACTTGCCTCTCGCCAGAGCGCATAGCTACCATTCTGCAGCTGCTGCAGCGCTTCAGGCGGGGGAGGTTGCTGGAATACGGTCTCTTCCTTCGACTGATGTCTGACCTCAGCATCCATGGTGGTCCCACTAGGGCTTCTGAAGTTGCGTCCTCTTCAGATCTGGGCGAATGGTCTCCACTTGGACCCCAAGTGGCAGAGACACAAGATGGTCAGGGTGTCTGGGCAGTGCCTTCGGGCCCTCAGACCCTGGAGAGAGAGGGCATACCTGATTGCGGGGTCACCCTTAGGGAGGATAGCTTCCCAGCGGGAGGTTGTAGAGACAGACTCCTCCCTTTCCGGCTGGGATGCAGTATTGCAGTGCAGGACTGTCAGAGGCCAGTGAGATGCCCAGCAGAGACTGGAGCATATAAATGTGCTGGAACCGCTTGCGGTGTTCTTAGCTCTCGGGCACATCCTTCCAGTTCTGAGGAACCGACATGTTCTTGTATGGGCAGACAACGCCTCCACAGTCTACCACGTCAACCATCAGGGGGGCACCAGATCGAGGCAGAGCCTGAAGTTCATGCAAAGGCTCCTTACGTGGGCTTCCCCCATTTTCTAAGCCTGAGGGCTGTCCATGTTCCAGGTGTCCGGAACACAGCGGCAGACCTTCTCTCTCGCCAAGGGCCATCCCCCCGGAGAGTGGAGACTCCATCCGGAGGTGGTGGGCATGATTTCGGACAGGTATGGCAGGGCAGTGGCAGATCTCTTTTCTTCCGAAGAGAGGACCCACTGTTCCCTTTGGTTCTCCCTGACGGAGAGGACCAGTCCCCTAGGACAGGATGCTCTGGCTCATGCTTAGCCAGACAGCCTGCTCTATGCATTTCCTCCAATTCCCCTTTTACTGGCAATGCTGGACAGGGTCCAACGTGGCCATCACAGCCTACTTCTGGTGGCTTCACATTGGCCAGGAAGGCCATGGTTGCCACTACTGCTGAAACTCCTCAATGGAGAGCCTTGGTGCCTCCCAGAGAGACAGGACCTTCTGTCTCAGGTGGGCGGACGCATATGACACACGAATCCGGGGCACCTGCGATTGTGCGTGTGGCCCCTGAGAGCCAGGACCCGCTGCCGATGTCTTGCGACCAGTCAGTGGTCCGTACCATTTATTGTTCAAGGGCACCCTCCACTAGGTTTCTCTACGCAAACAGGTGGAAGTTGTTTTCACAGTGGTGTGTGGCACGGGGCGAAGTCCAAGGGCCTTGCTCAGTGGTAGTGATACTACCCTTTCTGCAGTCTGTGTTAAACAACAGGAGAGCTGCTTCTACCCTGCGCGTTTATATGGCCGCGATCTCGGCCACACATGCAAGGGTTGATGGTGGGGGCAGACAGTAGGGTCCCACTACCTCCGCCACGGTCCCTGAGGGCACCATCATGGGACTTGCAAGTAGCTCTGAGGTCCTTATCTCTACCCCCATTTGAGCCGCTAAGTCAGGCAGACCTTACACGGCTGTCCATGAAGATGGCATTCCTCCTTGCCATTGCGACTGCAAAACGGGTGGGTGAACTCCATGCCTTGTCAGTGAGCCAGGTGTGTTTGCGCTGGCACGCAGATGGATCAGGAGGGGTGTTCTGGCCGAATCCATCCTTCCTATCCAAACGATTGTCTCCCCATCATGTAAACCAATCAATTGAGTTGGCTGCTTTCAATTCCCCAGGCTCTCCAGGGGGTGCAGAAATAGCGTCAGACCTGTTGTGCTCGTTCCGGGCGCTTAGGGCATATGTTGAAGCGACAACCAGCTTCCATAAGATGGATAACCTCTTTGTCTGTTACGGGGGCTGCAGGAAGGGGGCTGCCCTGTCGAAACAGAGACTCTCCCACAGGATTGTGGATGTGGTCTTGAATGCATATAGAGCACAGTGGCTCCCTGTGCCCTTGGCCGTTAGGTGCCACTCTACCAGGAATATGGCTACATCATGGGCTGCCTTGAAGGGGGTTCCACTTCAGGACATTTGCTCCACAGCTACATGGTCCTCATCATGTACGTTTGATTCTACAGGGTAAATGTCGCTGCTCCTCATCCTGTGGCGACGGCTGTCTTGTCAACAGCTTCGAGCCCTTAATTAATGAGCACTCTTCGTGACCTTTTTGTCATCCAGTGCTAAAGCACCGGTCAGTTGGAATGAAATAGAACAATAGTTACTTATGTAACTACGGTTCTATGAATTCTTGATGACCGCCAGAGTTCTCTGTCACTCAGACTTCTCAGATTCCACGAGAAGATCCAGTTGGAACAGATCCTCGGGTGACTTCCGGAATATATAGAAATTCTCGGGTCACCCAGGTGTCACAGGTGACTTTGTTGGTATAATTACTCGACCTGCACATGCACGAGATGGAACATCCAGGGCTAAAGCAGCGGTCATCCGGAATTCATAGAACCGTAGTTACATACGTAACTATAGTTTTATTTTCACACACATACACACACACATGCTGCTTCTATATTCGTTTTCACAAAAACACGTCACTCTTTACCTTACACACAGATGGGAGTGTTTGGTACTTTCTTTCACTTACTGGGTGACAGCACATTTTAAACGTAAACCTAGTGCTGACAACCAGTGTTTGCAATAACGCAGTTTAAAATAATGGCGTTCGGTAACGCTGTTATTTTTCCAGTAACGGAGTAATATAACTAATTACTATTTGCGTCGTTACAACGCCGTTTCCGTTACTGTACGATAAATGCAGTGTGTTACTATGAATTGATTAGATAAACTGAGTAATCCGAACGCACCCCTGGCTCCAAACACAAACTGCTAGTGAAGAGACTGGGTGGGTTAACAACGAGATAAGCGATTAGGATTGGCTAAGGCAGAGTCTTGTTTCATGGTAGCCAATCGAAGCCAGTGTTTTTACACACAAGCCAGGACACGCGCGCCACACACACACGCAAACGCACAAACCAAACAGCTTTGATGAAGCAGCAGAAATGGCGATTCCGGAGCAATCCGATGAAAAATCGGCATTCTCTGTAGTATTCGGCAGATGTTCCACAGCCTTTGAAACAAGCAAATTGAATTTCAGGACCCATCCACACTAACCTGGGTAAATGTAAAAACGCACATCTGCAATGAAAATGATATCCGTCCACACTAGTTTTCATATCGTTTTCGGAATGTTTTGCATCCTCGTTCCACACTGAAATTATTTTGATCAACAGTTGTTGTCATGGTTACGTAACTCCTGTTTAGATTACAGGCGCGCGGTCAGCTATTTACAGTTGATCAGCTGGTTAATCATTTTCGACCCGGTCTTGTCCAGAAACGCCGCGCAAAGTACGGTTTGAACTGTCGTCTTTCATTTTTTTTTCACCTCCGGTGTTGGAGCAACGAATATGTTTGAGCCAATATGTCGAGTTGTTGAGAGATCATCATTTGCATTTCACCTGCCATTTCTTTGATAAGCATCTCGGTCTCGAGCGCAAGCTTGTGGCAGTGTCATGGCAACCGAACGTCATCGTTTCTCAAAAGCCTCCGTCTACCCTGTCCACACTACAATGCTAACCCAGCGTTTTCACATTTATCCACCTCAGCGATCGTTTTCGAAAAGCATCGTTTTCAGTGTCGGAACTCTCCGTTTTAGTGTGGACGGAAGGGGTAAACGGATAAATATTTATGCGTATGTAGATTTACCCGGGTTAGTGTTGACGGGGCCTTAGTTGGAAGCATATCAGGGCCTTGAATGGGCTAACCATCTAACACATTAAGGCCAAGTGAAAACTGCTCAGAAAAATCCAAATTCTTTGACAGCAACTTTCTTTTTTTTTTACAGTAACGCAAATAGTTACTTTCCCTGGTAGCTAGTTACTTTTATTATAGAATAATTCAGTTACTAATTCAGTTACTTTTTGGAACAAGTAGTGAGTAACTATAACTAATTACTTTTTTCAAGTAACATTCCCAAAACTGCTGACGACCCACCCAGGAGTTATTGTGTGTATGGGAATTCAAAATGGGCAAGCTTAAAGATATTATTTTTGGCTCCTCAACATAGCAAACATTGTATTACAAAAAGTAAAAAAGGAAGTGTGAGCCACAAAATAAAGTGAGTCCTGCAAGGAGACTTTTCCCGAAGATTTGAAATGTATGCTGTCTCTGTTGCTATATAAAAATGTGGGTTGCTTATGGGGAAGTCCATCTTATCTTTATAAACGGCAAACGAGCTGTGAAAAGGTAGGTGGAGGCAGGTGATGTATGAGCAAGAGGGAGTCCATGTAGATGTGTCCTGATGCTGGCTCCCCTGGAGGAAGTCGACTGACGGTATGGGCTTGAAGCCTATGGGAGGGATGGCAGTGGCATAAGTCAGGCTTCCCTGGAGTTTTCCACCCATCATTGAAAACAGAAATAAATGGTTTAATTTATATTTCTTTCATAACTGCAATGTATATGAAGGGTGTTTTAACACTGTAATCACCTAGTCAACCATTTTGCAAATACGTTTAATATTAAAGATAAAAAACAAACTCATGCCATTACTTCTTGAAGTTTATTTATACATACATATACGTTGTATACGTTAGTTAGAGTTATAAGCAGCTTCCTGTGAATTTCAGAGGGTTAAGCTTCTCGGAGGCTTATTGTATAATGCCACGGTCGGTGGCGTATTTCATATACGACGTTGCCCGCTACAACGCTCCTACACAAACAAAGGCACTAAGAAAAGTTAACGCTCCAAGTTCCTTCCAAGAACTTGGCGGGAATTTGCTGGTAAATCACTGTGGTTACTCTGTAACACAGTCGGAGACGGCCATGCACTATTTATTAATGCGGCAGCTTGACCAAAACTGTATTTTCTTCTAAAATAAAAAAGTGGAGCCATGTTGCTGTTGGAGTTTAGCGTATCCAGTTCCTTGACCAAACCAGCTCAGAAACAATCCCAATACCAGAACTCAAAATATTTTTATGAGAGGTTTCACTGTATAGGAGGGGTTTTAAGGAATGTTTTCAGGAATATTTCAGTTGTGTGTGTGTGTGATAGAATTTCAGGTGTGTGTGTGTGTGTTAGAGGCCTGCACGGGCCTAAAATATCAGGCCCGGCCCGGCCCGGCCCTCTGGCAATCAGGCCCTAACCCGACCCGGCCCGACAAATTAAGCAATTACTGAGCCCGAGCCCGAACCCGAACCCGACTAAAAGGGTCCGCTATTTAGACATGACGGACGGTTTCCCGACACTTCGGTTGCGTAATAGTTTCTCAGAAAGCCGACTTGAACAAATAAACAAATAATACTTTTAACACACGATTAACCCTTGCAAACACAAGCGTTCATGAATTTAATTAGACCTCAATGTCGAAATAACGGGATGTCGCAAAAGCAGCATGTAAAGGACAGCCAGGATAGACCTATAAGCTATATGACATCGGTAAATCTGATGCGCCGCGGGAGTAGATAAATGAGCAGCACACATGAGCTCCTTGTCCATAGCCAACTTAGTAAGCACCGTGTAAATAAATAAAGGAATTGAATCACTTTGAATTAATATTTATTAAATAACAATCAACTAAAGGCAACAAGTGCAGTATAGACCGCTTCCAACACAGGCCTATTAATAGTACAAACTAAGTAACAGAAAACACTCACATTCTTTGAGTTGGTCCAAATAATCCCCCCCAAAAAAACACAGGCAACCTATTTACATTACAGTCCATCTGGTTTTTTATTTCGCTGCGCTGTGCAGGAAGAGAATCGCGTCCACGGTGGATGGCTTTAGCGAGGTCCGCCTCACTTCCAGCGTCC
>OOFH01047611.1:0-13414 GCA_900323355.1 Merlangius merlangus
GCTAAGGAGGGAGATACGCAGACTGCAGGAGTACAGGAAGGCAGGGATCCAGTCCTTCTGCAGTGAGTGTCACCCATGGCCCAAGACCCTCCGTCGGCGTGACAACTGAACAGGGGGCTGGGGCGTGGGCACGTTTCTGGGAGAGATGGGAACAAATGCTGGGGCCATGAACATGATTGGCTTTCTTGCCATGCTGAACATTTTGTGGGGTTTACACGGTTTTCAGGATATATCTAAGATCTTTATCTCTAAAATTATGTTTTTTCAAGAGCATCTGCCTATTTGAAGATAAAATTGGCATCTGGCATTTGGCGCATAGTGGCAGTTTGACAGTCAACCTACAGTTTTTTTTTTTTTACATAAGTTAATGACACTGGCTACAAATACATGCAGGTTCAATTTTCCTTCTAACGCAGTTATGGTACGTCAGTTAAAAAACTAATTGGAGAACTTTCTTTCGAGGATTTCTAATTTGAGGAACTGTTATTTGAGGAAATGTTGTTGGAAGAAATGTAATTCGAGAAACTTCAATTTGAATTTTTGTGTTTGTCTGTTTGTTTCCGGAAGGTGCCAAGGTGTACGAGCGGGTGAAGCGCGTGCGTGAGGACGAGCGCAGGAAGCGGACCATGCTGTGTGATGTCCTGCAGTACATCCAAGATGGCCGCGCCTGCCAGCAGTGGCTCAGTAAACAGGCCGCCATGTGAGACCCTTCATTCTTTGTTACTAACTAAAACCACACTTTTTTTAGACAAAGCTGCAGAGATACTGAATCATAATTGAGGCTGTATGTAGGGGTGTACGGTATAAACGGTGCTGAAGGTATACCGGTATGAATTTCGCTACGGTATGTATTTTGACGTTACCGCGGGACCGGTAACGTCAAAATACACCAAATATAGCTTAGCCTGGTTTCTTAACACATATACCATTGTCGTAGTATTATTTTGTTCAAGTTTGTTGAGGGAACGATACCTCCATTCCAGCTGCACTTGAATTCAGTTTGGATTTTAACTTTGTGCAGCTTGATTATATTGTACTCAAAAAATATATGTTTTTCACAGATGACAAAATATTTGGCATTTTTTTCTATTGCGGTTTTGCTCAATAAATGTTCTTAAAACACTTCTGTACTATGTGAAATGTGTCCTAGTAATACAAAAGTACTGTATTAGCTGCCTAACCAGTATTTTACCAATTCAGAAGCATTTACATAGAAACTAAAAGATAAAATTAAAATACTGCGATATAATACCGTTACCGTCTATGCCTCAAATCATACCGTGATATCAATTTTAGTCCATACCGTACAGCCCTAAGGTGAAGGTCTTGAGAGAGATCATCACCTGAGTCTGATTGCTGCATTTACAAATGCCCAAACAAACTGATGTAGGGCGGGAATCGCAACTGGTTAATAAAAACTCCAAATTAGCTAGGTGTGAAAACTCCTATATTTGTATTAATCGTAGATCACTCTGGCCATTGATTGGTGATTTGGGGAAAACCATTGGCCAGATCCCTTTAGTGTATGCCTTATGGGATCATTATTTTCCCCTAACTTTCACAAAAAAACTTGCAAATAAGAGAGGTTGTATGGTGGTTCAGTTAATTCATAACACTTTGCGGTTCCTTTCGACTTGATCATGCGCCAATGGCTGATGGGCACATGAATTTAGGTTTTTCCTTTAGCACTTTAAAATGTTGAATTCCCAAAGCCTTACAAAGCCTGAGATTGTTACAAGACTGCTCTTTGCTTTAAATGCATATTGTGAGTAGTCAAAACCAAAAGGTACCCGCATGAAAGGTTTGGCTTACTTAAGTGAATCCGGCCTTTGAGTCTAGGAAGTATTAATGAGACCTGGGTTAAGACCTTGTTTTGTGGTTTGTATGCATATGATTAAGGCCGTGCCACACTATACCTTTTTTACATTTAGCTAGCATTCTCTGTTTTGCCCTTCTGTTCAGATTCACTTCTTTGGACAGAACATGTTTGACACAGCAAAGCATGGACATTGCCTAAATAAACCTTACAAGCGAAAAGTTACTAGGTTAAAGTTATAAACCTGATTTAAGGAGTTAATTTAAAGTTTGGATTGTTTAAATAAAATAAAGTTAAATGGCTTTTTTTTTTTGGCGTGAGTGTTTTTTTTCACATGATATGATATATGACCACCGGACTAGTTTGAGGTTGTTTATTAAAAAAAATTTGTTGTTTAGAAATGCTATAGTTAGTTACCATCTAATGGTTTGGCGCTTTCAAATAATGTATCAAGGTTATCCCACTTCAGGTTATGCTTCAAATTTTATTTTTAGTCATGCAAAGAGCATAACATATCATCCACATAAGTATGGCCAGGACAGGTGTCTTGGTATGATTTCTTAATATCAACTCAAATAAAGTAGTTAAAATGGAGGTAAATGGTTCCGGCATAAAGGAAAGTGAGCATCACTACCTTGTTGGTTGGAAGAGGAATTGCTAGCAGACCCCCTGAAATACAAGCAGAGATTCTGGCTCACCTGTCAGCACTGCAATGATTGCTCTCCAGTTTTTCTGACAGCCAGTAAAACTAAATGTTTGCCTCACATATTGTATTTTTTCTTGCACAAATTGGAGTTTGAGAAGGCCAAATCAAAAGTCTCCAGACAGTTTATATTTTCGGAAAAACCTCATTCCAGATTTATTGAATTTAATTTAAGCTTTATTATCAGACTCTGGTCCGTAAAATGCACATAAGACAGGACAAGCACAATACAACAGAAAATATCGGTCAATAGATCAGTGAACATATACAATTTAGGCAATGCATCCTCAGCCTGGAGACATAGCGGCAACAGCTCACAGTGGGATTTGATAGTGCCACCATGATACAATTTCCAGATTCTTCCAGACGTAGCATAAAATGAAACATTAGGTTTCTTAAAAGTGCTTTAAATGTTCTTACTCCTGCAATGACAACCATCTGGCTGGCACTCCCCCCTCTGGGAATTTTTAGGAGGATTCTCATCGCATCATTGTACACAACCTGTAGCTTCTGCATGCTAGATTTCTTATAGCTTACCCACAAGGGGGCGTAAAGTGATGTGCAGCACGCTCTAAACAAAGCCAGCACGCAAGTTCAACAGAAGCTGAACTTGCGTGCAATGGTGTTTGCCTGACCATATAATTTACAGCATTGTCTGTATATATCCTCATCTTCCTTCATTTGATAAGTTATAACATGACCAAGCTATTTAATCTTTTTACAGACCTCAAGATGGTTGCCAGACAATTTGGACGCAGGAACATGTAGCCATTTGCCCTGTTTGGTTCTACATTTTAAAACATCACTCTTATTAGCATTATGTTTAATATCAAATTTTAGACCATATTCAGTGCAGATGTTTATTAGTTGCTGACGGCCTGCACTATTTGGATTAAGAACAAGGTCATCAGCATACATAAGGTGGTTCACCAGCATTTCACCAATCACACACCCATACCATACCGTACCAGTGTTACAGGCTCTCAGTTGCACAGACAATTCATCCATGTACAAATTAAATTAAATTGGGGACATGATCCCTCTCTGCCTGACGCCAATGCAAACTCCAAAGGGTGGCGATATACCGCCTCCCCATTTGATCTGCATCTTCTGGTGTGCATACCAGTAGACCAGAACCCTCACAATATACCCAGGCACTCCCCTTTGTGTTAGTTTACTGAAGAGTTTCCTGTGATTTAGGGCGCACTCACACTTGACTTGGCCATCTGTTCCATACTAAAGTCCCCCTACAGTCTAGATCGTTTGGCTAGTGTAAGCACACAATCCGTACTCATGTACAGTTCAATTCCGTGGCCTGAGTACACTTCGGAGAGGTGGGCTCAGGCCACGATACAGATGCTAATGAGCCGACATGCGCACATGAACGGATGCAACCTGAGCTGGATGACGTGTAGTCCCTGCGACCCTTCTACCCCATTAAACATGGCGGCAAGTGGTTCACGAGTGGGTTCACGTTGGTGTGATAGCGGGGTTGACTGTTTGATCAAAAATCCCCCGTTCGTCACGGCGCAGGCTTTCTTGGTTCACTGGAGAAGGCGGGGCTGCGCATGGAGTCTAGACCTCTTTACAATAATTTGCATACTAATTTGCATTTGCATGTTTTTTATGAATTAGGACACCCGCATGCAAGAGTAAGTTCACGTCTGAGTGTCGGCTATAAATGCGAATAGCTATTTACAAGTGCAAAAACGCCAACATATTCTTTATTTTGCTGACCACTTGTTTTTATCCCGACAAAAGCCTTGTATGGTCAGTTCCTCTGCATCTCCTAGATCACACCATCTTTCAACGTCTTTGTTTAATACGACTTCATCGCCTTCTCTCACATGATCAGCAGCTCACGCATTTCACTTTCTCTCCAGTTAGAACTGCTCATGATGATATCACTGTGTCTTCTCCCCCCCCCCCTTGGAGCCGCGGAGCCGTCGTATTTACAACAGAATAAACCGTCAATGTGTGCAGAGTCAGGGAGGGTAAATTAGTGTGCTAGCTCAAGCAGGCAATTTACTTCGGGCAGTGTAAACGTGCGGCCTGTTCCGCAAAAAAGGAGTGCATAAGATGGCATGTTTTGTGTAAAAACTCAGTGAGACAGGACTGTATCTGAGTAGAACGGCTCCAAATAAGAGGCAACTGTACCTGAGGTAGGTACAGGGCAACTTTGCCAAGTGTGAGTGCGCCCTTAGTCTATCAAATGCTGTAGAAGTATCAATAAAGAACATAAAGACAGATTTATTTTTGGCCCTGTAGAGCTTATCTATTTCCTTAAGTGCAAAAAAAAGTTGGGTTTAAAACCAAACTGATTATCATAGGGAGAGATATACTTACTATATCAAGCATGATTCTTTCCATGGCTTTTGACCTTATGCTAGCTAGAGCTATAGGCCTATAGTTGTCAAGGCAATTTAACACGCCCAGCTTTGTTCTTGAGCACTGGGACAAGCAAGATAGATAGCATTGAATCTGGTAGTATGCAATGGATCATCAAACCAGTAAGATTGAGAGCTAGGAGAGGAGCTAGCCTCAGACTAGCATTTTTGTCATTTTCAAGTGCCTAATCTCAGCCCAGATTAGGTCCAAACCACATCCTTTATTGTTAGGCAATTATATATATAATCCAATACAATCCTGTGTTTTCAGGCCTCGACATTAACGGTTTCCCGCTTGCCCGGGGCAGGTGAACTCTGTGATCGGGCATCTTAAATGTGACATGTAGTTGCCCGTTCGGGCAAGTGATTATTTTTTTGAAAATACACTCAATAGGCCTACAAAATAAACATCCTCCTTCGTCGCGGGAGTGGAACACCCTACAGCGCTGTGCATCGGTTTTTGGTAAAACAGGAGAATAAGAATCACAACAATAATTTGCGTTCAGTCACTTCTGGCCAAGTGCCAGCTTAATGTAACGGAAATAAATAAATAAAGGAAGTTTCCATGGGTCCGTCTTGACAGTGGGTAAAAGTTAACCGATTGTGGTTTTGGCTGCCCCGAAATCGGATTCATCAATACAATTTCACTAATTTACGGGTGTAGTATGTTGAGGACAGTTTAGGACACTGTATCGACAAAAATCCCAACGACATTGCTATCGATATCTGTGGGAGAACAGCACTTAAGTCTACGTTCCGGTGTTACACCGAATTCTGCGACCCACCGAAAAGTGTGACCCCAGGGGGCGCTGTTGCACATTTTCTGCAACATGCACGTGTGCATTATAACAAAAACATAAAGAAAACATATGATCTCCCGCCACCGGTGGGTCTTTCTTTTCTTGATACTAACATTAATTCTAAACAGCATTTCTCACAGTAGCCTATAATAGGAAACTGACTGTAGCTTTTTATGGGTAAAGAAGCAACGGTGAAGGACCGTACTAAACGCCCTATCCATTGTATGGGTCTGTAAAGTCCTAATAAAATCAATCAAATATATTTATTAAGCACCTTTAATAAAAAGGTAAATGGTTGGGGGGAGATCTTATGTTTTATGTATGTTTTTGTCATGCCTGTCTACGCTTCAAACTCATGCATATTGCAGAAAATATGCAACCGCATCCCCTGGGGTGATACTTATCGGTGAGTCGCAGAATTCGGTGTAACAACGGCTGCAATCTGTTTTAGGGTCTAGAAATTACACCCCACAGATTTCACGTGGAATTGTTTCAGGAAGGAAATCACCACAAATCAATAAAAATACATTTTGTCATTCTGATTGCTGTAGTAGGCCTAGTTGCCAATAGTGGGCTGTTACTTAATACAGGGGATTATTTGTTAATAATTCTTTATTATAGCAAATTGGGATGCAATTAATAGTTTGAAATGTACACCAAAAATCAATACAAATAAATGTTGTCATTCTGATTGCTGTAGTAGTCCCTATATGAATATATTAATTAATTAATTTTGAGGCCCTTGTGTTTCTTATGTTGGGCTAGCTGGTTTGACGGCTTTGCAGCCATAATTGTTGTGTTTGTATTTCAATTAATTATTATAATTCAACAAATACTTGTTGGTTTTATACATTTTCTTAATAGGCCTACATTTTCCAGTTTGGGCAAGTATGTTTTGCTAGTGGGCAAGTAAAACATATTGGGCAAGTGCCTTAAAAAGCTTAATGTCAAGGCCTGGTTTTAATAATTATTGCTTCCACACACATATCAGATTTATCCACATATGGATCACTTTTTATGCAGTTTAACAGGGAATTTTAATGCTGTCTCCATAATTCTGCAATACTGTCTGCACCAGATACAGTACATGGGAGGGATGGTTTACAATTGTTAAGAGCTGCTACTGCTTTCCAAAAATCAGTGACATTGTTGCACATCAATTTGTTGGCAATAGAGTCGCCCCTCATAGCTTGCTCGTTTCTATATATAAAATGGACAGCATACTTAAATCTGGCTTTGGAAAGTTTTTTATGCTCAAGTGCAGGGCCTTGCCTAGGTTTTCCAGCAATGACCCAACGTTTATAGGCCTCACGAGCCTCAGTATGATACATTGCTACATGCTCATTCCAAGCAGGTCTAATGTTAGATTTTTTGTTTTGCTTATAAAGATTATAAAAAGGTTTCCCACCATCATAAAGGGGCCGCAACGACATTGTCATACACGGGACAGAGGTTTCTCTCTTATGTTCAATGCTCTTACAATTGCTTTCCTTACACAAAATAGCTTCTTTAGGCAGATGTATGTTACTTAGATTTTTGCCAGTGTTATAATAAGCCAACAATCTTTGGTTATTTTGTTATTAACAGTAAAGGCAAGAGATCTATGGTCTTTCACTGCCACCCCATATTTAACATTCATATTCCCCAATGCTACATGCACATAAACTGTACTAACATAATGGTCAAGCCATGATGTAGTGTGCCAGGCCTCACCTATGTACGTCTAGCTCTCTGTGGGCAGCAGTAACTTGCTTGACAGAACAAAGTTGTTATCCTCACAGAAATGGGTCAAGTGATTAGCAAATACAGAGTTACTGTCTGCAATATCAGCACTCATATTCCCAACCACATATACACTGTAAGTGTTTTAAAAGCATTGATAAAGACCAGTCTATGGGACATTTGTGGAACTTCTGTTTACAGACCCGCCGTGGTTTAATTAGCAACTTGGAAACATAGATCTATGATATCGTCTGAGTAATAGTTTATACACTTTATGGTCGGAGTGCTAGCTTGTAGAGATTGACATGACAGGGGCTGATTGACATCGGAGGGTTAGTCAGTTTTAAGGCTGCCAGCCAAGTATTAAGGGCTGGTTTCCTATTCAAAGGTAGCCTTTGGAAATGTATGATTACCCCAGCTGCCTAGGCCCTATATAATTCATTAATGCAACCAGGGGCAATGACGATCCCCCTGTAGACCTGGTTGTTTGCTTTTCCATAGCCATTTCAGCGAGCCTCAGAGCCTGACTCATTACCTGCTATGGCTGCTAGAGCCACAGAGTAGGAGTAGGTTACCATGCCAGTGACGTAGCTGATTGTTGAAATCCAACATGGGAACGCCCTGTAACACTTTCACTGTACAATTTAATCCCTTTAGCAAGTTCAGCCATTGTTAGTTATTGTACCAATGAGAAGGCAGACAATACATCTGTTATATCAACTAAACTTCAAATTTCAGTTCAGTTCATCTTTAAGATATTCATCGTCATTTTCACGAGACCTTTCACGAGGGTGTAAAGACATTTAGGATAACAAAACTATTATCTTCATATGTATATTGCACATTTTCTGACAGGTGACTACCCTGTTAAGTTTTCCCTTAAGATACACAGAAAGCGTCTCTGCATCCAGGTCTGGGGAAAACCTAGTCGCAAACACACTCAATAGCTTAGTCTTCACCGTCTTTATAGTACTCGTATCACAAGTCCCGACGATAGATACAGAACCAGACCTCTTTCGCTCACTGACAGTAGCACGCACCCCAGAGTCTGCAGCGATGTTCAGCCGTAGTTTCTGACGAGGCCGCCCATCTTTTACAAATTTACTCCATGGCGGAGAGCCAGTGGTGTACATTGTCCCAGCTGGGTATTTACATTGAGGCCAACGACTGTCACTCCAGCCGCATCACATCTCAACCAGGTGCTCAGGTCCGGGGTAGCCATTCCAGCAGCTCCATCCCGGCCGCAGTTATCATCTCCCACTCCCTGCTCTTCAAGGTGGTAATCCCGGGCCAGGCATGAAGCGGCTCTGGGCGCTTGAGTGCTCAATGAGGCAGCCCCCGGACGGCTCGTCAGGCCATGTGGTTGATTGTGGTTGATTTCCTCAGCTACGGTCCGAACCTGCTCGCAGACACCCGCCTGGAGCTGAGTTACGTGTCTCAGTCCACCCACCTCAGCCCACAGCTGATCCACCCTCCGTAGCAGGCATGTGACATCCAAGCTGGAGTACATCACTGGTGGCAGTTCATTGTGGTAGTGAAAGGAGGAATGTTCTCTCCGCATTCATAAGGCAGAGTTTTATATTGTTGGAATCTTTGTGCTGTCCTTTATAACCAACGCACTGCTGTGTAGTAGCATAGCTCAAACAAAACTTTCTTAGAGGCTTCGATAGTCTCAGAGTGAAACGAGACGAGTTTGCTGCCATTAACACAATCTCATCCTGGCTTAGTCTTAATCTAGATAGCTAGGAAATTAAGTAGTTCATCCTCCTCAATTATCCTGCCATCAGTCGTTGTATATCTTGTATATCTCCAGTTTTATTTGAGGCCGTATAAACGTTGGCGCTGTACTACAGACCGCACCTGCAGTGTCTGTCATGACTTCCAAGTGACAGCGGAGTGCAGGGATCTGTGTGTATTTCTTTGTGTCACTGTATGATTATTATATATCGGGCATTTCTGAGTGGGGACCCCGTTTATATGGCTAGAGGCTTTTTATAGTTCAGTTTATTGTCATGGACGACCAACCCCTTTCGGGGGGTACAAAATGTTGGGTTTCCACGCTTTTTCATTTGAGTGAGATGTTTTTAGGGTGATAATTGGCCATCATGAGCAAAGTGCTTTCATATATTTTATCATTTGTTCAAGAGTAAAACAAAGTATCAGACTGATATCGTTATCGGCAATTAGCCAAAGCTGCAGTATCGGTATCGGAAGTGAAAAAGTGGAATCGGACATCCCCAACTGTATTGTTAGGAATTTATCCTTTTTAATATTCTTCCTGCTTCATATGCTACAAGTTTTTTGTCCGTTAATTTCTTATTTTTTCCAGTGTATTTTCTTAAACCCCAAAGTTAAATTAAAACCACAGTTTGACTCGACACTTACCATTGGTTTAAGAAAACAATGAACAGTACATATTGGCTTGAAGGAAACCCAGAGGTGAAAACAAGTAAAATTAAAGCTGCACGTAGCAATTTACAGGGGCCAAGCCTCATGCAGACCATTAAGACCCTGACCATCAGAACCCTGATGCAGACCATTATGTTATTTTTAGTTGGAATATTTAGGCGCTATTTTGTTACCTGTTACGGGTTCCCTAGGAACATTTGTTCAACATGAGGAGAGACAAATGTCTACAAATTTTATGACCCTAGGTGAAAGGTGTCAGAGAATATAACCTAATCTTCGTCAAAGGCCACCCCATCTTGATGCCATGTCCTAATTGAAAATTGGTGGATATCATCTTGTTCAGAATTTCATCCTGAATAACTTTTGATTTGGACTCATGATCATGGTAGTCCATCTTGATGTTGATTTAAGCATACGTTTTTACGTGTTTTAAAACACATTATTTTTAGAAGATAATAGCTCCTAAGGGGTTTATTTTTTTCCCTTATTGTCAGATTGAAGAAATTGGTTCTTACCATATATGTGCTAAAGGATTTTGTTTTAAGTTAAAAAAAACTAGGATCCTTAGAGAATTGAGTGTTTTTAACCCATTTAACTGAAAATATATCCAGGCTGAAGTCATAAGTTCATGAGTAATTTGTTCACCATGGGAATATGCACACGTGCAAAGTTTCATGTCTAAGTCAAAGGGGTGAGTTATGCATGTTCAAAGTTTGCACTTTTGGACGATTGATATAGCCCCCGCCCCTATCGCTCAATCAGTGTAAATTGTTCTTCTCTTCTTGTCATTAATATTTTGTCAGCCTTTACAGCTGTAGAAAGTTTCATATAAAGTGACACAGCAGTTTTTGTTGTGTATGTCAATCTGGCAGAATAGTAATAAAACAAACAATTACAATTGGATCCCTAGCATTATGTGCTTGGCCCCTAGTAATTATTGTGGTTACTAGTTTGATCTTAGAGAAATTGAGAAATTCCTTACAAAGAACATTGACGCTTCAAATCATTGATCATCAATGAGCATGCGTTTGCTGGAAGTGGCTGTGGCTGTTTTGGACCCAGCGTGTGTCCAAAGCTTAATGTTTAGTCTTTGGAAAGTTGATGTTAGCCATACTCCTCCCCCATAGGCCAGAGTTGATGACTTCTGGGAATAGTTGAACTCAACACTTGGGTGACTTTTAACCTACCTCCTCCCCATACCCAAAAGTCATAACAATTTGCTTCTTATGTCTGACTTTTGAATTGCCAGGCCTCACATCATGTGACCCTTTACATTTTTTTTGGAATAATGATAATAAAAAATAAGATCTTGCTATGTGAGTTCATGCTTTGGCATATTGTTTTTTGGGGTTTTGAAAGATTGGTTTGAATGTTTCATAGTTGTCCACGCACTCTTGCACGCATATAGAAGCACAAAATGTTTGACAAGTTAAAGAATGCCTGCATATGGTTGATGGCAATTTTCGCCAGCCTCTTGTCACGTTGGAAGTGTCGGTGGCCAGAGGCATCGCAGCAGTTTTGACAGCCCAGGTGATTACCTGTGCTGTCCCATTGACTGAGCCCCGCCCGCAGGTTGGTCACATCATGCATCAGAAGGTGAAAGAACGGTCACAATGTCATTAGGCCCGGCTCACTGCAGCTCCTGCCACTGCCACTTTAATTTGTTCTTCGACATCAAGAGCAGTAGGCATTCTTTAGTTAACCATGAAATATGCCCATTTGAAGGCTGGAAGATATAAAAACGTTCACTGTACTTCATAGCCAACTGTTGAGAATACCCTCAACAGTAGTACTATTACTACTACTGGATACCCTCATTGTCATAATATGTTCACCTTGCCTCAATGGCAGTGAAATGCATTGATTTTGAAAAAGCAGTATTACCAGTTCTGCAGATCATACTTTTCAACAGTGAAATGTTGTTACAAATTGAAATATAATACACAACCCATTTTTTTGTAGACATTATTTATCAATATAATTAACTACCGACCTCTTGGATTTCATCATTGATTTTAGATTTATCTGCGTATGGAGCATTGTCTATTTGCTTTCAAGGTCTACTACAACGTTGGCTCTGAGTCTAATATCATCAGAATTAGTTACCCTTGATCCATACCGATTAACCCTCACGGTTTCAGGATGCAAGTGATCCGCGTATCGGCTGATTATGCAACAAAACATTTTTTGTGCGTTTACGTGATCGTCACATGTTTAAAGGACAATTCTGGTATTTAGCACATTGAGCCCCTTTTCTGGTTTGTCTAGGATGAAATATAGTGGTTGACACCGAAATGTTAACTATTGGTCCTTGGCTCATTTCGAATTGCCCCTGCCTGCTTTAGAATGGCTGGCGACGGGCATTCACAAACCTGTCCTTAAAACAACCCTAAAGGATTGTTTGCAGAAATATGCAAGTCACAGAGTTGTTAGTGGTGTTTTTTGATGTTCCTTATCAATTATTGTAGTGAAATACAGTTTTTGTCGTGTGTTATTTGGCATTTTGTAGATCCCATTGAAACCAATACGGAAACGCAATGGGGGCAGTTTATGTTTGGTTGTAGTCTTTTCACTCGGTTTTCTGTATCAACAGTAGGGCTAGAACCGAGCGAAAAGACTACAACCAGCCCCCTCTTCCATTTCTGGGCAACGAGCAATGAGTCTTCCAACAGAAATCAATGGATTTACAAAATGCCAAATAAAACACGACAGAAAATGTGTTTTGCTACGATACTACTAAAAGAAAAAGATGAAGTTGTCTGCATTGCCTGGGGAGAGTGTTAGACTCTAAACTCTCCCCAGGCAATGCAGACATCCTACATTTAAATTTGTAAATCAAGGTGTGCTGTATTACTTTGGACACAGGTTTTTTATTTACTATCCATGTTAAAAAGAAGAAGGAATAATGCCTCAGACTGCACTTTATTTTGTTTTAAAATATTTTAAGATTTTAATTTATACATTGGAAGGACATCTTGAGTTAAGTTTTTTTTATATTTAGCTTGCTTAAAGAAAGCAGGATTATTACCTAATTGTTCATTTTATTTTGTTTTTAGACATTTGAAGATTTTATTTAAAGTCACATTTGTATTGTTAACTTTTTTGTTGTCCGAAAATGATCCAACCCGTGACGCAATCCGAACCATGAGTTTTGTGATCTGTTGCACCTCTAATCACAATACCACCATCAACCTGACGTGTGATGAACCAGATTCTTTGTATTCTTTAGTTTGTTAGGTAGGCATTCAAATCCCAATTCGGGTTCAAGACTCACTTGATGAGAAATGTAAAACCCACTATTTGCTCCGACACCACATGCCTATTTATAAAAACTTGATGACAATTTAGTGGTACACCTAAAGTCAAAGGTTGAGGACAACTAGTCTAGAATAAATTAGTACAACTAGACAGTCAATATTGACCATGCACTACCTTGTTTACAATGTAGCTTGTTGTGGCGCCCTCTCCTCTTTGCTCCACGGTGTGCCACAACGAATTTTCACCCGACTGTCCGACAAAAGCACGTAAAAATTATGCTGGAGAACACACATAAAAATGCCGACGCATTTAACACATT
>OOFH01047613.1:0-11284 GCA_900323355.1 Merlangius merlangus
TGGGCACCACTTCATCCGTCTGCTGCACTTCAGCCAGACACTCCTCCGCTGCTCCACAGCGGTTCTCCTCCACCTCCTCCACCTCCTCCACCTCCTCCTCCTCCTCCTCCTCCTCCCTGAAGTCAGGCGCGACGGCCTCTCCCATGGGCGAGTGCACCTCCACCGACGCTTGCATCCGTCCGGCGGGCGTGGCCTCGGGGGGACTCCCTAGGGAGGGCCCCTCGTCGAGGCTGCTCCCCACGTAGAAGGAGGCAGCGGCCGGGCGGTGCGGCTGGATGACGGCCTCCAGGCGGTGGTCCTCCTGAAGGACCTGCAGCGACGACCTCTCCGAGTGGCAGACCATCCGCTGGGCGTCGGCCACGTCGGGGGTCTCCAGGATGGCCTGCAGGGGGTCTCCGTTGGGCTGCTGGGAGGGGAGATGCGGGGACGGGCTGCACGTGAAGTGACGAGAGAAAAGAGAGCCAGAGGAAAGAGTTTATTTAGTCAGACCCGGGTGCTCACTGGGGCACAGCCGCCACTGGCTGACAGAGTCTAAACAGGAGCAAATTCACTGTCAGTCAAAAGCTTTTAAATACAACTGCTTTGCCCCTCATCTGGAAAACAATAACTTATATTGTATAATTAGCAATTATTCGCTGAAAGCAAAGTGAGTAGTGAGGAATGGGCTATCCCCCAGTATTCACGGAGCCCGGGGTGAATAAGGGGCCACTCACACTAGGGCCGCGGCCCCGTGCCCGAGCTCATCTGCATACTAAAGTCTAGAACGTTTGGCTAGTGTGACCTCGCCATCCGTACTCCAGCACCGAACAGCCCCTTGGCCACGGCACACTGGGGAGAGGTGTGCCGTGGCCAAAGTACAGACGCTAATGAGATGACATGCGGATACGCAACGTGAGCTGGATGACGTAGTCCGTGCCCGACCCTTCTTTCTTTATAGGTCCATGCCCTTCTTCCCCACATTAATCATTTTACACAATGGCGGCAAGCGGTTCACGAGTGGGTTTTACGTTGGTGCGATAGTGAGGTCGAGTGTTTACTTGAAATTTGGGCCGACGACAGCGTTCACGTTGTTGTTCTCCATTGTTGTTATGGCGGCGAGGACGCTTGGTGATGACGTATTTATCGTATTACGACGTGATGACGTATGTATGAAGGAGCAATCGCGCCCAGGCCACGGCCTTTGGGAGCAGTGTGACCACGGGTCAGCGGGGCGAGTGGGGAGGGGGGGGGATCGTGCTGAACCTTCCTGCAGCACGGAGCAGGCAAACTTGCCTAGTGTGAGTGCGCCCTAATTGTTTTAGTACATAGTACACATGAACACTCAAATGACAATGCACATTAATAAACACATACAGCAGTACACGTAAATGTGCCAGATTGTCGCGCAGGGGCTCATTTCCATCTGTAGTCCGGCTACTATTAGCGGTTTATTTGTTTTTATTAGCGTGACGACCGTCAAGCAATATCCCGAGTTTGACATCTCAATCATGGGATATTGCCCAATATCCCGAGATAGCGAACCAATCAAATTGCGCCATCTCAGTAGGTTCACGTGTGGCATATACTAATACTACATATTGCATAATGTCTATTGCTTATCATCCCTGTCAACAAGCCTCCTGTCTGTGTGTCCCTACCCCTCTATATCCACAGCTACAACATTCAATACATAACTCATACTTTGAACACCCCTAGGTGGGGCTAAAACACATCCGCACTGCGTTTCACCGCTCGTTCAGACCTTTCCATGGACTCGTAGGAGACCACGCTGGAACCCCGCTCCTTCTGCAGGTCCTCCTCCTGGGCCTGGGCGAAGCCCCGATTGGATGAGGCGTAGGTGAGGATGGCGTCCGTCACGGTGTAGGGGGTGTGGCCCTGGACGCAGTCCTCGATGTGGCGCACGGGCAGCTGCGTCTGCATGAAGAGGTGGAGCTGGCTGTCCGAGAGGCACACCGTCATGTGGAGCACTCTGCAGGGGCGGGAGGATTTAGTCATTAGGTCGGGTGGTTCTCCACGGGTCAGACTCACGGGTGTCATTAGTCATTAAGTCACCACATTCATTTCCCAATATTGAAGGAAAAAAAACAAAACACGGAATCGGTAACAACTGGAGCTGAAAACAGTGAGATGGTAAGGCATTGAAACTAGGGATGCACGATATATATCTGCATTAATATCATTATCGACCGATGTTTGTAATTTTTTAACATATCGGCATCGGTCCGAGGAGTAAAATTGGGCCGATATCCACAACCAATGTATATCCTCTACCTCTAGTTGCTGTTTGTGTGTCGGGGGAGGGAGAAGGAGAAGGAGGGGGATTTGGTCATGTGTATAGGGCAGGGCTCCGAACCGGTTCAAGGACGGAAAACTGAAAACCAAAACTTAGCGATGTTGTCAGCTTACTGTTACATTAAATTGTAATCAGACAACACGTTATATGCTATCCATGAGTTTCAAATGTAGTCCTACAACCTGCCATTTTGAGGACCCACAGGTGTTTCAAACGAATTAATTGGTCCTACGCCAATCAGAAACACAACTCAAATTGAAACACCTGTGTTGGTCCTCAACATGGCAGGTGTAGGACTACATTTGAAACTCATGAATAGACCCCAGAGTATCTGTGGTATAAAGGCTGGGACGAATTTCAAATTATAAATATGTACACTTTATGTTGAAAGTATAGACTGTCACGATTCCCATTGAAACGAAAGGAGCGGTGATTATTCTTCAAACGAGAGCTGGTAAATAGTTAAAAATGAATTAAACTGTAATCAGACAGCGCGGTAATATGCTATAGATGCTAGAGTATAGGTTGGTTGGTAAAGGTTGGTTACTTATGTTTTATGGTAGCCCTGTCACCTTGTTATTTGGAAGTTAAATACGTTCTGAAAATAAAGGAAGACATTCAAAAGTTCAGTTTGCACAATTTTCAGTCTGTAAAAAATGTCATCATCTCAGATATATATTTTTTTAAAACATATAGATATCTGTAAATATCTGTTATCGGCCATAAGAGCAAAATTATTATCGGATAACGCTATCAGCCAAAATTTTCATATCGGTGCATCCCTAATTAAAACATGAAATTGTACATTAGTTAATTCATGGACTTCTAAATATTACGTTTTGGCACGTGCTAGCAACTCAAAATGCACTCACTCACTGATTCAACACACGCTTGTGACTGATTGTGACATGCATGTCATTCATGAGCTTCGCCTGTGTGGTTTAGGCATTTTGCTCAGAGGCCTAGGCTGCGAGCGTTGGGGATCGAACAGGAACCCTTCTGGAGCCAAACACATACTCAACAAAGTATTTTCCATCCCAGTGTAAGTGTAGAGATATCCTTCATCCTTCCTTATCCTAGTGATTCTTGAGACATAACGATTACAAATGAATAATCTATCGGTTGTTTATCTGTGAATAAGAGGCAGACTGACTGGTCCAAGAAGCTCTGGAGCCCCGTCCTCCTCCTCTCCAGGAAGTCCTCATTGCTGAAGGAGAAGAAGGACTTATTTGGCAGGCCTGGGACGGGCCTAGACAGGAGCACAAACAAAACATAAGACCAGTCAGCCCTCCAATAGCCGCCCCTCCCCTCACTCGCCTAGCCTAATGACCTCTTCTGCATCATATGACATGAGGTGGGAGGGTCAGACCCGATCTGCATTACTCTACTTCAGACAGGAAGTCAGGGAGACGCTGACAGAAACAAAGATAACAATTGTGGACTGAGTTCAGTTAATGATTTTGCCGTGAGACGTTGATGTTATCTCTGCTGTGTTGCAAATTCTTTGGTACATGACAAACAACCTCCTCCAATGCTTTCTTGATTAGCTGAAATAAATATAAACACAGACACATTTGTGTTTAGGTAACTTACACGAGACCAGAGTTCTTTTGCAGCTTCTTCTTGAGCCATACAAACTCGCTGTAGCGCCGTCGCACACATGAGGTCTTGGCGGTGAAGGACTTGCTGTTGGTCTGAAAGGAACAAAATAAAACCGTTTCACAAAAGATAAACCACCAATGATGATAGTTATAATAAACACCTATAAGGAAAGAGTTCAATAGTTGGATGGATATTTCACACAGTGATCAAAACAGCGAAAAAAAAAGATATTGCCTTTTATTACCGACTGTAAAACCTTGAGGCATGCAAGGCGAGCTCTGGTGCCAGCTGATACAGGGCATGCAGGAGAACATTGAGCAAGGCTATCAGTACTATTTTCCCACATAGAGACAAACCTACAATCACTCAGACCCCAGGGGAATGTTTGCTGAACCTGTGTGTTTTACATTTGTGGCAGAATATGAACCTTTATCTCGAG
The DNA here is from genome assembly GCA_900323355.1 of Merlangius merlangus. Classification (NCBI taxonomy): domain Eukaryota; kingdom Metazoa; phylum Chordata; class Actinopteri; order Gadiformes; family Gadidae; genus Merlangius; species Merlangius merlangus. The sequence continues at coordinate 4,335 of OOFH01047613.1, forward strand.
GAAAACGTCTGCACATCAGAGCTTCCTCTAGGGCGGAGTTCCAATGATCATTTCTAAAATGGTTGGGAAGGGATTCTCTTTCTAAAAGCAGATGAACAAGTTCCATTCCACATGAGGTGAACATTTGAGTCGCTGCAACAACACTGTTAAACCTTCATGTGACTGAAAACCATCACAGCTGAAAGAAATAAAGTGCATCTTCAAATTTTCGAATGGCCATACCAACAGCCTGGCCTTATGCGTGCTTAAAATGTTGTCTGCTAATTAAAGAAAAATCTAAACACATGCGACCATCTGCTACATGCCAATTCCCTCTCACTTCCTCAACGTCTCTCTTGTCTTCACGCTCTTCTGCTTAAAGGCATACAGATATAAAATATGACAAAAGGTATACTTTATGGGGGAGTTGGAGTTAAATGTGTAAGAAACCAACATAACAGTGGACAACGGTAATCTTCTGCACTCATTGGAACCAGATGAGAGATAGAGGGTCCTTGCTGATAGCCCTCCTTCCAGCCAAGTTACAAGAAGGTGTGTTGAAGGGACACACTGAATAAATGATTGTTACGGCATTCTGCGTGATAATCCATCGGTAGTGACTCGGTTAGGAACAGACTGCAGGCCTGGCATTCCCCACTAGAGAGGTCATCTACTGGCACCTCTGGTATCACTGCTCTATTGTTCTTAGTCCTGTCATGCCAGGATTTCACACCTGCAGTGTACTGAGGCTGTGTTTAGTGTGTTTAGTGCGTTTGACTTCCTTGCCGAAAGGTTCTAGGTTCCAACCATGGATGTATTAAAACACGAATCCGGGGAAGAACCTACTCTGTTCTACTCTTACCTTAACTTTCTATCTAACGTCACTTCTAACAATGAGGTGTAGTAGTACGGGAAGAACCCATGCAGCTCTCAGGTTATTGTGTTTTTAACGTCTTCACGTTAAGATTGCCGTCATCAGTAACTGGGGGGCCAAGGCCTAACATAGACAACACAACGACTCAAGCTGCTATCACTGCCAGCAGGAGTCACATGACTTGCCACGACACTAATCGAGGCTTCTGCAATACGAGGGCACGCGGAACCACAGCCTATAGGCATCCTTGTCTATAGGCCTTTTTCTTAATCTCTGTGTCACAAAATGACTTAATAGTAAACCATGATATGCACCTTCCATCCCTCGGCCCACAGACAGCGAAAACATGACCAGGCAGAGAACAACAACAAGACGCCTAGAGATGAGGCTGAGCTCAATGGATCTCAGCAGACCATTAGGTGACTCAGAGAGGAACAAGCCCTGTGTCACAGATGTCTGGACCAAGGAGCTCTTCTGCTGACGACGATAGAAACCAACCATCCGCCTAACAGGAAACAGACCTCCTCTGTCCACAAAAAAAACCTCTGTTCCTCTGCTCCCTGGGTTCCCCACACTCACGCCACCCTGGGTTCCCCACACTCACGCCACCCTGATGACTCACGTCATCAGGGTGCACGTGAAGCCAATACTGTACTCACGTGGAGGAAGATCTTGTAATCCACGTGAGAGTTCCAGGAGCCTTCATTCTGAACCCGGGGGTCTTGGACCCTCACCGCAATGAATTCCTGGAAGGGAGGAGGGTAGAAAATAGAAAATAGGTCACGTGTTCCATCCAACAACACAACAAAGAAATGAAATACTTAATGAAGTCATCCTTGGGAATGACCTCATTGATTGTTGTTGTTTTGGGACCCTGGGGCGCAGGGGGGGGGATATCACTGAAACTTTGTTTTGCGGTATAGTTTGCTTCGGATTGTTTATATTTGTTTAAAGTGTCAGGTGACCAACAAACTCGGGAGTATGGAGAAATGTGGCGGTGGTTATGTAGAGATATGAATACATGCATGTATAAGTGAGTGAGCACAGGTTACTTACATCGTCTTCTTGATTCTCGATCATCGTACCAGAGACTGCATCGCGCAGCAAACATCTACAATGTCAAAGAAAATAAAATTGTGTATAAAATAAAATGTATAAAAGAAAATAATAATCAAAAAGTGGATTACATATCATCCACAACTCTGGGGAGAGAAAACAACGTTAGCTGTAACAACATTAGTAGTCAAGACATTAGTCACTAAAAGCCAGCCAAGATAACATAGACCTTTCATGATTTATCATACTCATCAAAAGAGAAATCCTATATCCTACATTGTCCTACCCCAGATGACATTTCACACAGGTCTTTTCTATAGTATCGAAGAATTGTCTCCTCTATATTGAATACAAAACAAAAATATGTTATATTGTTACCATGACAGCTGTGTTGGCTTAGTTTGACAACACAGCTGAAATCACATATATATATTAGCACACATAACTTCCTCTAATCCCCTGTAGCTGGTCAGCATTCTGAATGTTACATCATAGGCTGATTGTCGTGTTCATGTCTCTGTCCCATCCCAGTAGGGCACTTGGTTTTCCCCTGCTTTGGAATGCAGCTTCCCTCCCTCAACCATCATATTCTGGGTTTTATTTGTTTCTGTCGAAAGTGGAAAGTTTCCAAATCCAGAGTGATTGCCTTTCTAACCAGCTAGTGCCCTTCGAGTCAGGACCTATAGACATTGTTCTCACACAATCGCTATGTCCAGTTGCACTTCCCTCAAGCTTGTAACACCTGAACCAACATGCCAGGTGTGAGAATGCAGTGTTGGGTATCCTGGCAACATTAAATGTCACGGTATTTTTTGTTCAGACATAAAGTTTCCAGTTGAGAACTCCCCAGTAAGTACTGATCGTAAAACCTCCATTAATGTTGCACTGTTGACTCCACAGATATATGGGCAACTAAATCGACTTGCTGTTGTGTTGAGGTTTAGATTTATTATTAATAATTAAATTTGTCACCCTGAATCATCATTTAAACTTTGAATTAATTATTTAAATTCGATGTTAAATATTATCCACCAACACTTTTAAACTAAAATCTAAATAAATTAATTTCTTGAAAAATCTATCCAAGTGAATCTATAAAGTAAGCAGAATATACAGATATACATGGGGTGTTGATGTATATGTATACAAAAAGTGCATGTTTTTCAATAAAAACAACATCCTTCCACTCCATTAAATGTTATTAAACTGCTTACCAAGTGTTTCCTTGATATAATATGACTAGGTCGCTCAACCGGATAGCATCGACAGGCCAAGATCACATTATGACATGTTTTGGGTGTGTATTTGGACCATTCCGCTGCTGCCTTTGCTGCTGCTTTTCATTTTCAGCGAGGTAATCCGATGTTAAATGATGGGGACACCAATCTCCCTGTAAACAGCTCTGGATCTCAATGTACATCCAGAGACCTCCTCATCAAACTCCTGGCGTCAGCCCAGCAACGCAAACAACTTCATTGGAATGAGATGCACAACCGTCTTCCCAATCTAAAAACATATTTTAAAGTATTCAACGACGAAATGTCATGGAACTAAACGCTCTCCCTCGACTCTTCATGACATAACAACACGATTTTTTTCGGACTTGAGTTAGTAACTTTTAAGCACAAACCTGACCAAACTGACTTACTTTCACAGAAAACGTGATCGCACCGGTGGTGTCTCGCCTGCCATTGTCCCTGCAGCCAGATAACTAGTCCTGAAACCCGGCGGCGTGTTCTGTTGTGTCCAGCAGAGAGGCTCCTCTGTTGCTTTTTTTGCAAGTCAGGTCCAGAACGACATGACGTCGTTCAAACGAGGCGGACACTTCCGGATTGTAGTGCGCGTGCGCATGGAAACCCAGGGCCTACAGCACATGGACCTCTTGCTACAGCACCGTGAACATCTTCCACCATGTTTAAGAAACAACCATCAATGTTAAATCATAATCAAACATAATTCAATGACAGCTCATAGTGGTCAAATTAATTGATCCCCCCATTAATACTAAACCGTTGAATAGGGTTTTATAGAGTTCACCACACACGCCCAATACAATGAATGTGTGTAGATGGGGAGAACAGCTGAATTAGTATCAACTTGACTTGACGCGTTGCTGTTGGCCTTCCATGTAAACAAATTGTCCCAGATATGTTATTCATGTATCAAGAGAAGCCCATCTAATCATTGATTTACAAAGGCAATATACCGGTACCGGTAAATTGCCTTTGTAAATTAATTATTTTTTACTTTCTAAGACAATGGTCTTAGAAAGTAAAAAAAATAAGTAGGATATGTGACTGATACTTTGATAATCCCTTAAAGGAAAACTAGATGCCACAATGGCTGTCCACATTGTACACGAGTTCACAACTCTCCATAAGTAAGGGGATACAGAGCCAGCCCTATGATAAAGGCCTTTGTTGTAGGCCTACCCCATGGACTGACTTTTATTTTGTAACACAGTAAAACCCCAGCCCAACAAAGAAGAATAACCCCATTCCATTCAGCTTCTCTATTTCACCTTTCACTTATATCGCTGTGACAGATCTATATAGTGTCCGTTTCTCCAGCCCTGTTGCTCTCTGGGCTCCATCAGGCAATCCGTCCAGTTTGTGTTGTGAGAATCGGCGCACAGAACAACTCAAGTGGGCTGGTGTGTGTGTTTTTTTTCTCGTGTGAGATCCAGACGAAGGGGGCGGAAACGAAGCCCTTAGCTCTAGCAAGCTATTCACCATCAATAATCATACAATCGTTAACAAAACAATACCATAACCGGGACACGGAGAAGAGGATTTTCTTTGCGGTTGGGTTGCTCCACAATTTTAAACTGTAAAGACGTAGCTTGGGTGAGTTTCATCCTATCGCTCTCCCCTCCCCCTAAACATGTGTTGTTTCTTGTAAGGCTAACGTTAACGTGTGCATGAGTCCAAAGCATCGAGATGTGGTCATCTGCGTCGTGTTTCCGCATCAACATCGCGTTTTATTGATAAGCGATGCGTTTTAATAGCTGCTGTGCATGGGATAAGAGGTCCGTGGATCCTGGTCGGCTTCGCCACGGCAACATGGAGCCTCACGCTGTCCCCTTCCCGGGGCTTTGTCGTTGGCTCTTTTCCACTCGTGTGCGAGACGGCAGCCAAGTACCAGAGCCGTAGACCTTAGGGATGTCGATTTTGCTTAAACGTTGGACCAATTGATAAGTTAAAGTGGATGGCGCAAGGTTACTGATTATCTGTTTTTTTTTTTTTTATGTAATTCTCGCTGCGAAGGTGCTGCAAGCGTCCAATGTAGCCGTCAACCATGCTGTTTTTACAAGAATATGGCATTAATCATGCCATTTGCATGGTGCTCTAGCCTACACATTTTATTTAATTCTCGCTAGATTGAACGAAAGTTTGAACGAAGACAAATGTGCATAACTTAATTTGAATATCCTCAATGGTCCCTCCCTTCCAAAGCACTTGAAACCTTCAAGTACCGACCCTAACTTTTCTTGAAAACCGCGCAAACCCAATCCACCGACTGCACCAATAAATATAGGGTATCGTTTGTCGACAATGCAGATAAGTGCCATATATAATAGTGTCCTACCAAGGATAAAACTCCTTGTAGACGTACGGAACCAGTAGGATCACAAAGGTTGAAAATTGCTTCTCTGTATCGTCTTCAAAATGTCAGCCATGTATCTGCAATAAATCCCACTCTTTCCAATGCTGTTTTCTCCTCTCTACGATGTCCCATTGCTTCCATCATGCCACAATCTTGACGTTGACCAGGAACCAGGAACCTGGTCCAAAGGTCTACCTGATATGAGCGAGACTACCGAACCCTCTAATGATGGCCCCACTCTTACAGAAGGTTTTATAATCATTATTTCTATAAATTACTTATTTTTTTAAGTTGTCCGCTATTCAAAGAGTCTTGTTTGTTTTGTCCCACTGTAACGGTTGGTGGCCCGTTAATCACAAGTGCCCAGTGTTATGATGTCCCATCTATTGACGCTACTAGTCCAGCCAAAGGACGCCATTTACGGCCCTTCAGTGATGGGTGCTAAAACCGGGAAGCAGTAGCAGTATCTAGTTGAAGCCGTAGGGCCTTGGCCCGTAATCGAGGGGGGGAATGACCTGTGCCGCTCACTTCCTCACTCCCAGCCGCCCCGCCAGTCCAGACGGAGAGCAAGATGACGTCGGTCGTCGAGAAGAAGGAGAAGAAGGCGGACGACGTGCCCGAGGAAGAGGAGGAAGAGGAGGAGTACGTGGTGGAGAAGGTGCTGAACCGGCGCGTGGTGAAGGGGCGGGTGGAGTACCTGCTCAAATGGAAAGGCTTCTCAGAGTGAGTTGGGACGAGATGTATCATCTATTACTTTCTTATTATCCAATGTCTGTCTCTTAGGTGTCAGCGCATTGCTTTGACTAAGCCATCACTCCGTTTAGTTTGGAAAATGAATAGTCTCCTGGTTGGACATCGCACATCCTCGTGTCAGAAGTTTTCAATCATCCAGTAGGTTGTGTACTGGATAAAGATGTTAGTGTATAAGATGTTCATACTGGAAAGATTCTCAGACATCAGACAGTATCAGATGTTGTGATGATATCCCTGGTTTGGTAACATGTCAAGGTCATTTGTGGAGGCTTTGATCACTGTTTTGGACCCTAAGGCCGCGTTCAGACTGCCAGCAGAAATCCGATTTTTAGCCCATGCAGATTGGAACCGGATGACTCTTTTGAAGTCTGAACAGTCCCAAGTCACATGAAATCCGATTTTTGCGAAACAGATCGAAACCACCTCCGGGAGGTAGTTTCAGATCGCATTTGGACAGATGCGTCTCAGTCTGAACAGCTCCAAACACTCAGATCGGATTTGACTGTCTGTGAGGTCACTACGCGACGCCAGACCTGACCCAATGCGGCAATCACACAATACACGCCTCCGCTCCGACGTCGTTGCTACAGCAACCAGTCAGATGGGTCACTTGATGTGGCCCAGTCTGAACAGAGCCAAATGCGATTTGGACACTTGCTAAAACAGTGTGGACAGTCAGCCC